>VZTU01011458.1:144073-183663 GCA_013400835.1 Zapornia atra
TAATGCTGACACCCACCTGCTTGAGGGGGCTGCTGGGTGCCTCCGGGGGTGCTGCATCCCTCTGCATTCTCTGAGCAGCTCCTTGCTCCAGAGCATTTCTGGGCGCTGGGGCATCCCCCAGGCACTGGAGGCACCAGGTTGGCTGAATTATTTTTGGAGTAATTTGCTTTTTGTCAGGCTCGCTCCCCTGTCATTGTCATCCTTGTCGTCCCCCTCCCAGCCTGAACAGCCCCCTGCTAAAAGAAGGCTTGGGAAACAAGTGCTATCCTGATGCCTGAGGTGTCTTGGAGCAGGCTCCAAGCTCCGCATTTAAAAAGGCCAAGATGCTCCCGGAGCTGCTGCCGCCAGCAAGCTGCAGCAGATGGGGTGGGGGTGCAGTACAGGACGGGTCCCAGGCAGGGATTTTGGCCAGCAGCCAGCTGGGGTGGCCAGGCATCACACCAAACCCCATGGGTGCGTGGGGCATGCCTCAGCCAGCACTAGGGAGCATGGAGGAGCGGGAGCAAGGTGTGATTTGCAATGCCCTCTGCTTACACCCCACCAGCCACATGTGGGCACCCAACCCCCTCGTGCCAGCTATGCTATCAAGCTGCTCCACAAGTGATGGAGGCTGGTGGAACCTTCCTGTCTGGGGTCTATAACACAGAGTGCTCGGTCACCCCCATCCTCCTCCCTGTCCTCACCCTCCCCGCTCCCTCTCTCTCTTTCTGTTTCTCTCCTCAGCGCCACTGTCAAGCAGCTTGATCACCTGCCAGCCCGTATTGATTTTTGCTTCCCAATCTCCAAGCTGGATGGAAGGAAAAGATTAAAAACAGTTTGTCAGTTTGAAGTTGAATAAGAATTCAGCACAAGGGACATCTCAGCGGCTTGGGGAGGGGGTGGGTAGAAGGGGTCAAGGCCAAAGACATTGTTGGGAGGAGCATAACCCTTTTGCACCCTCAGCTCCGGTGATGCCCAGCACACTTAATGCATCCTGATGACCTCCAGGCTGCTGGTGAAGGTCTGCCTTCATCCTTTGCCGTCTGGGTCTGGACCCCCCCATGTGTGTGATTCTAGGGGTCCTGATGTCCCGGCACTTCCCACTGCAGCATCTCAGCCACTTCCAGCTCCTTGTCTCCCCACTGCTCCGCCAGCAGTGCCCAGCCCCGGCGCTCACATCCCCACGTGTCCCTGCTGCCAGTGCCATTAGTATTCATGTGGTAGGTTTCCTGCTGTCCTTGTCAAGACTGAGTGGGCAGACTAAGGAAATTTGCCCTTCAAAAAATGAGAATCATTTGAGTCAGGGAAGCTCTTCCCCTCGCGCGTGTGGTTTCCTTGCCAGCCCTGGGGATGACGAATGGTCCAGAGCCATCCCCGTGCAGCAAAAAGGGGCTGTTTGGTTGAGATTTGGCAGGTTGTGCTGGGTTTGAGGAAGGGTTGTGTACGGGCCGGGAGCTGCAAACTGCTGGGCTGTGTTGGATTTGTGTGTGTGAAGGGGCAATGCATGCTTGCCTGGGGTGCAGTGATCTATCGAATGATGGAGGATGCTCAGAGGCAAGAGGGAGCCTCACACATTGGTTCCTTGCAGAGGATGGCAGCCAAGGCCGGAGGCATGGTCCTCAGCTGGAGTCCGTGCAGTCATGAGCCTGTGCTGCTGCCCTGGGTAAGAGTTTCTTGTCTCCTCATAGCTTTTCCCTCTCTGTTTCCGTAAGGAGGACAATGGAGCTGCAGGCTCGAGACTCTCCTTCCTCGCTGCCACCATCTCTGGCCAGAATCCAGTAAGGGTCTTCTGAGATATATTTGCCTACATAAAAAAGTGGGGTGGATTTACTTCCATTTATACCTGCAGGTGTATTTCCTTATCTAAGTAATATATGGTTATGTCCTTAGCCAGGGTAAGCTGGCAGAGTTCCCCCAAGGTCAGCAGAGCTGCGCTGGCTGACATCCAGAGGAGAGGACCAGGCCCTTCCAAGAGATAGCGGTGCAGTAGCTGTGTAGGGTGAGGGCAGGAAGGAAAGGTTCGTGGAGGGTTTGGGAGCTCTGAATTGCAGCTCCCACCTCTGTCCCGGGAGACACAGGACAAGGAATTTCAGCTGCAGGCCAGGTCTGCACATACTGATGGAGGACCAGCTCTTCTCAGTCACTGGGGAGAGAGAAGAGGGGGTTCTGCTGCCCATCCTGGGTGTGTGGGAGATGGGTCAGCTGCAGGCAGCACCCCTTGGTCTTTTGATACTCTGTTTTGCACCCTGGCTAAATCAAGGTGGTCTTTGCGGAGCACGGGACAGCGGTGCTAAGGACAAGCTCTACCCTGTTCCCATCTCTTCCCTTCAGCTCCTGGATTCAGCACTCATGCTCTCCCCAAGGTGACAGGTGCCTGAAGATCTTTCCTCCCGTACCTCTGTCCAGCACTGCCCAGCCGAGGAGCGGGGATGAGCACATGGAGGAGCACTGCTCGATCCATGCAACGTGATGTTTTCTGTTACGCTCCCCAGGCTTTTGGAGGGTGGTGATTATTCCTTATGGAAAAGCAAGGTGCGAGAGGTGCCAGCTAAGGCTGCAGGATCCCAGGGCACAAACACGCCAAAGCTCTCGTGCTCCCTCACACACTGGTGCCCATTGAAGCTCTGTGCATGGCTGCCAGTGCCCCAGGCGAGTGCATTGGCTAACGTGCGCTGACAGGTCGAGGGGTTCCTTGGCCAGGGGAGCAGTGGGGTGTTACCAGATAGCTCATGGTGCCAGTGCCTGTGCAGAGGCAGGTGGATTTGACACCAGCCTTGGCCACCCACTGCCCCTCAGCGTGCAAGCCAGTGAGCAGAGTAGGCTGGCTGTGGATCAGGAATGGCTGGGTGACAGCGGCCGGGGGGGCCAAGCTGAGCTAGGAGATGGGGGAGAGCAGGGTGGTCTGCTTCTTGGCACTGTGTCAGCATCCATACCGCAGCCACGGTGCTGGAGGGAGGAAGGTACCACAATGTGCTGTTGTGCTGGGGAGGTTGGCTCATGCTCCCAGCACTGCTGGCAGCCAGGTGAAGGCGGACCCCAAAGAGCCAGGGCTGACCGCAGTGCCTGCTCTTCTCCCCAGGGTGAGAGCAAGGTGCTCTGGGGGCGGTGGGCAGGAGCCGCCAGAACAAGTGAAGCACGAGAGGCTCACAGGGAAAGGTCACGGAGAGTTTTAAGTAGAAATGTCACTGTTGTTCTGTCAAAAGGATAACGGAGCCAAGGCGCATGCGGCCAAGTGGCTGCTGCTGTGGTGGGGAGGGCAGGCTCACTGAGCCGCGCCTAACCAGCCCCCCTTTGCCTGGCTTGTTTGGGATTGGTCCCCTCCAGCCATCACCTTCCTACCCGTGTGATCCCTTTTCCTCCCTCTCTTCCTAACACAGTTCTCCCTGGCACGAAGGAGACTCTGGCTGCTCTGGGGCAGGGGGAGAGCAGAGTGGCCTAGGGAAGGCCAGCTTCCCCCTGCCCCTCCACCCCATACAACCACAGCCAAGTGAGCCATCACCCCTCGCTGTGCCTGTGCCTGTGTCCCTCCCTGGCCAGCCTGCCACCTCTTCTGGCTGCCAACGCTCCTCTCCAGCCCTGGGCCCTTGCCGTCCTGAGCGGGGAGGAAGAGCAGAGCTGCAGGCTCCAGTGTGGGTGGACCGGGAAGGAGGGGACTGCTGAAGCTTGCACATACCCGCGCCTTCGCAAGGCCCCAGGGTGCGGGGACGGGTGGCACAGGCACCAGAGCAAGCTGCTGCCTGCTCCTTTGCTCCACGCACTGGGGTGTGGGGAGGAGCTGTCGTTATCCCACCACCCAACGGCAAGGAGAGGATGGGGCTGTGGAGCTGCTGCATGCCCAGCACCAGCTCTGCAGCACGCTTCCCATTTCTTTTTATTATTTTTTTTTTCTTTCCCCAGCCTTAATTACCGAATTTCCATATCATCAATTCCCTGCGAGTCAGCACTTGACAGGGAAGGCTGTGGCTACTGTCCTTGCTGCAGCCATCAGAGAGCACCCGCTCCGTCCAGGGGACAGCTCTCAAAACGTTATTTTTATCTCTGTCTCATAAAGCCTGTTCTGTATAAATATATTTTAATTAATTAATAAATGGGACGTAATGAATTCTGGCAGGGTGACATTTGAGCATAAAGCAAAGCTTAAACAGATCCTGACATGTGTTAGCTGGGAAAACACACCACACCCGTGTGTACACTGCGCACACACACACACACATATATTCCTTTGCTTGGTGGGACTGTTGCACAGCGTAGAGGGAGGTGGGGTGTGAGGACTGCTTTTGGGAAGCAGAGGCAGAAGCTGCAAGCAGTGGCTCTGCTGGAGAACCACGTAGGCAGTCCCCTGGGTTGCCTCCGTCCTGAGATGGAGAGGAGGAGGGAATAGATTGCTTCCTCTCCTGGAGACTGATGAGATGTCTCCAAAGAACAGGGCTTGCTGGAAATGTGCCGCATCCAGCCTGTGCCATCAGCTCTGGAGGACCCTGGGGCCCTGCCACAGGTCAGAGTGAGAGGGGCATGAATCTCAGGCGATGTCTGAGATGTGAATCTCGGGCTCCTGCTGGCTTGTGGTCGGTCAGTCTCCAGCCCAAGGCAGGAATACAAACTTGTGGTGCCATGTTTGCCTTGGTAGGTGATGGCTCTGAGGTGTGCCGTGTGCTTTTTTGTTTCCCTACAATGATGTTTTGCATAAGAATATGAGTAAAGAGGACAGAGCTGTGTTGGGGCTCCCTGCCACCCGGGCACTGATGAGACCTCCCTATGGATCTGAGGTGGGGAGGGGGGCACCCCAGTGGTGACCCTAATGTGGACCAGGGTTTGGAGGCTTGAAGGAGCAAAGATGATCCTGTGACTGGTCAGGGTGGTGTTTCTGACCAGACTTGGTTCTGGTGGTACCTGATGGGGAGAACATCCCAAGAGGTCCTGTGCTTGCAGGAAGGGACGCGAGACCTGGCGCCCGCTGGGACATACTGGAGTAGTGAAAATTTCACCCATTTCCTTCTGGCACCTCTGTGCATCTGAAGGTCACCTTGTCCACACAAAGCCAGTAGCAGATCTGCTCTTATGTAGCTGGAATCCAGGTTTTGACCCACAAGTGGCCTCTCTTTCTCCAAGCCTGGCATAACTTCTCTGTCAGGGTCTCGATGCAGCCAAGAGTAAAGTCCAACAGGGAATGCTGTCTAGTCTCAGATTTTACATATGGAAATCTCCTCCCTTCCTAAGTTTAAGGATGTGAATTTATGGCCCTGCTCTGTGTGGCTCGAGGAAGAACTGCTCAAGAGAATTCTGTGGGTACCCCCTGCATGCACTCTGGATGATGAGGCTGCACGTACATTTATGACAGCGCGTGCATGGGTACACGCGGTACAGGGGAGCCCTTCCGCGGCACCACGGGGGCCTTGTCCACAGACCCGCGGGCCTGACGAAGTGTTCCTTCACTCTGCCAACGGCTGCTTTGGCCAGCCCCTGGCAGACCTCCCTCTTCGTGCAGCTGCCCTCAGCCATTGCCTGTGATGGTCCCCTCTGACTTTTCCTCCCTCTGCCTAAGCCACCAGCTACTGGGGGGCTCAGTGGGCTTCGCTCAATGCTCTGCTTTAGGCTTTTCAGTGGCAGCGTGACTTTGGTCACGCTATCGCAGCATCGTGCCTGCGCCCTGATCTGCCTTTGGGGGATTTGGGGAAAGGGCACAGCCAGGACGCTTTGACCTATTATAGTTGCATATGTTGTGTGTATCTGATCAAATAGGAAGGGTGTGCTGTTTGCTGTTCAGCTTGAGCTATGAGCTTTGGCTGCTGGAAAGATCACGTGGAAGCAGATCTGAGGCTAGCCTCCATGTGGGAGGGAGTGTTGGGAGGGGGTAGGCCAGGGGATTTTAGTGTTTTTCCTCTGTGGAATGGGTCAATATTCCTCCCCTCTCCCTTGAGTGGCTAATAATATAGTGGTTGGCTCTTCTTCGCCCAGCAGGGTTATTGTCATCCTTGCTAAAGTTTGACATTTTACACTTTAACTAAGCACAGCTTTAGGCAAGAAGCTGCTAAGAGACAGATTTCCTTATTAAAAGAAGATGTCACCAAAAGAGCAAGTCAACAAATATGCCACTGCCCAGAAACAGCCGTGTGGCTGGGAGAGCCGAGGAGGGCGGCGAGCAGAGCTGCCGTGGGTGATGGGCTGTGGAGGAGACAGCCTGAGCCATCTGGGGACACGAGGTGCCTTCAACCCACTGCTCCCTGAGGAGCGGGTACCGGTTTGTATGTATGGACATATAGCACCGATTGCAATGGGGACCTCGTGCGATGTGAGCCACCCCCAATGTCATCTTTTAGCTACGGGTGTCTCTGTGCAAGGGGCTTAGAGCCTGAAAACCTCTTCAAGGATTCTTCTCAATGATGTGATTCCAAAATGCCAGACACATGTGGAAAGCTGCAGGCAACTCCTCGTTTGGGCTTTTAAAAAAAAAAAAAAAAAAAGTATGTATATAACCTGAGCGTGCTTGGTAATGTGCCACTTCCCTGCACTGCTGACAAGGGGTTTTTTTGCTCTTCTTTATGGAGTTTAAGTATAATACACTTAATAGCAGTTAGTGATGTCAGTGCTCTTTGGTATTGCAAATCTCTGGTGTGAGGTAATCTTAGTTAATGACCAGCATAAAATAGATAGAGGTCGGTATTTTAGCTTTGCTATAAATCCCATGTTTACTGTGATCGAGTTGGAAGGAGGCGATCCCATTAACCTTTTCACTGCATCTCGATGGGGTGCATGTCCTGCCATGGTCAGTTGGGTTGTAGGACCTGCGTGGTTCAGCCCTGTGGACCTGCTGCCGTCCTCCTCCTCCTCAGGTTTGCAGTTGTCTGCAAGGCTCAGCCGGGGCTCAGGATCACATTCCCTGGCTGAGTGACCCATCTCCTGCTGCATCCTAACTCAGGGTGACACTGGGTAATGGGATAGCAGCATTTGACAGACCAGGAGGGGATGGAAAGATGCTGGCAGCTCTTACCCCCTGGGTCCCAGGATGGAAGGGGCAGTGGGATATGCACACAAGCTGGGCACTGCGGGGTCTTACCAGCTGTGAACCCATCCTGGTGCTGTGCTCTAATAACCTGGAGAGATAGGTGGTGTGGAGGGGAAAAAAAAAAAAGTAAGATTTAAAAAAGTCAATGAAGCATTATGGTTAAGAATCATATTGCATAAAAGTCAGGAAATAAAACATTTAAAGCTCCTACAGGAACATTAAATCGGGGGTGGTGGTACTGACGTTAGCATCAGCCCTGCTTTCCCTGGATGTTGGCACTGCTCCTTTCATCTGCATGATGGGCAGTGCCTGGGGTAAACCCTGCTGCTTCCCACGCCGGCGCATGGCTGGAGGAGCTCTGGGTCTTCTCAGGGGAGCCGGGGCCGAGGGACATTAGCTTTTGGGTTACTTGCTGGGACTTGGATGCACAAAAAGCCTTTTCCTGAAAAATCTTGCAAGGTTTGCTCCAAAAGGGCATGCCTGTGCCACCTTGGGAATATTTTGGCAGCTGGCATTGAAAGAAAAAGCACCTTGGTGCAACCCGTGTGCCTTCAGCACGCTCAGACTGTGCAGTGGAATGCAGGCAGTCGGTAGTAGCTTTCCTGCTGTTAGGGTAGTTTTCCCTTCTCAATCTCAGTTTTTGAAATAAATCAGCAGGGTGGGGGCACACAGTGTGGGTGGGCCATGTGTCTCTGGAGGGGCTGGACCTCTCCAGTAGAGCACCCGTGCTCCTGGTCCCCAGGACCACTGGCCACTGCTACTTCAGGGTTTTGGGGGAGGGTGGGACAGACCTGGGCAGGGATGGAGGGAAGTGTCTGGCACCCTGCAGCACTGGCCTTGAGGGTCCACAGCAGGTCTGTCTGCCTTGCAAAGCCTCCCTGCCTTGCCCCTTCAGTCCTCCTTATTAACAGCAAGGATTTGTCTTGTAACATCACTCAGAGACCCAGGGTTTTGCTGCGCTTCAAACCACACCTTCTCCCCGATGTCCTTGATTAGTTGCCTTGGTTGTAGGGTAGCGCTAATTTGATCAGCGTTAGAAATCAGTGTGGCACTGGAACCTTTTTCCTTGTCTTTCAACTGAATGGATAGAGAGGGCAGGAATAAAGGCTCCCTCGGGTTCTGGTTCATATGTCACCATGAAGTGCATTAATGAATCACTGGTCCCAGAGCACATTTGCAGCTTGTTACTAGCAGATAATCCTGCTCTGTGACCCAATTGCTACTTGGCTGCCCAAGAGGAGATCTTTCTCCAGGGCCCCGAGGAGCAAAGATGTTCTGGGCTGGAAGTCGCCTTCAGCGTGGGAGCTGAAGCTGATGCCTTCGTTAAGAAGCCTTTTCCTGGCTAGTGCTTGGTTTTGGGGGTGGTTTTTTTGCCTGACTTTATTATTTTTTTTAAGTAATGAAAGCCTGGGAAAAATAGCCCCAGAAAAATTGCTACCGTGTCATCCTGCCACTGGAGGACATCCGATGAGTTATCGTGTAACTTTGCTGGGTGTTTTCATGCCTTTGAGCAGGTACAGAAAGGCTTCCTGATGTTCCCAGTCGCTCTAGGTGCCCGTGGCATGGGGAGGTGGGGTTGGGACAGGAGGGACGTGTATGGGTTCCTGTAGCAGGAGAGGTGGTGGTAGTGTTGCGGCGAGGCGACCACCAGACACGTGAACTCCAGAGGTGCTGAGGGACCATCAGCAGCTGCAGCAGAGCCCTACCCAGCTCACCCAAGCTGTCTCCAGGCTATTTCGCTTGGGGAGGGAGCTGCTGTGTGTTGTGGCACTTGCCTCAACAACTGCAACTCTGGTCCCAGCGAGCTGGCATGTAATTCAAGGCAAGTCTGAGGCACGCTTCTGCTCCCCACCCTCCAAAAACCAGCCAGACACATTCCCTCTAAAAAGGAGACAGTACTTTCAGCTAAGGTGTTTCTAATCCTGTAATTATATGGGGTTTTTTCTGGCTCCTTATTTTGCTGTGAAGGATGATCTTGCCTCCAGCCATTACAGAGAGATCCAGTTGTATTTCCCAGGCCTCAGGGTTGCTTCTCTGACTTTGAGCAAGGTCATTGCAGCTCCTCTCACCCTGGTGCCCTGCTTGAGGAAAAGAGAAGGGGATGCGGATGCGTTATTTCACCTGCTCCTCGTCCCGCCTGGCTGACCCGTGGGCTCCCCAGGGCTGGCCATAAACCATCTGATACACCTGAACTGTGGTGGCTGTGGCTCAGAGCAAGCTCCTCCGGCCCCGTGACCTTCCTCCAGCCACACTCATCATCAGGAGCAAGTCAAGCAAGTCTTCCTCCAGTCTCTGGGGAGGTGGCTTGTTGAAGGAGACTCTTACCCCCCTAAAACTGGAGGAGCCCCAAGGAGATAGAGGTGTGCAAGTGAAGATTCTCTTGCTCACAGATAAGTTAATATATATATCTATATGCACTTTTTATTTTCTATAAGAAGCGTCTTTATGAGTGTTTTCTCCATGCAAAACAGCTCAGTGGAAGTGACTGTTGCGAGTCAGGAAAGTCATCGGGAGTCAGCAAATACGAGCGTGCCTTATTTATTGGGAAGTTTATCTCAGCATTAAATTTTCACTGAAGAGGGTTTCATTAGGCCCACAAGACTGGTATAAATGGGGAGCTGGAACAGTGGCTTTTTCACAACCCTGGAGCTAATTTCTTGCTCTGTGTTTTTGTTCCCTCTGTTGGTGCGCTGGGGCTGCTGAGTGCACTGAGAGAGGAGCCTGTATTCAAGGCAGATTTTTTTATTTTATTTTATTTTTTTATTTCCTGCGTTTGAGCAGGCCAGAATTTATATTGCTCAGGTCTCCTTAAATTAGTCCAAGAGGATTTCATTTTACAGGCCTGCTTGACTGGGATCCTTTTGGCACGATGGGCTCAGCTTTGTATACAACTGAGATTCATATTTTATGTGTGTATAAAAATCCCAGCCATGAATCTAGCGGCTTAAAACTTCACCTTCATTCTTTACAGCTCAATTCAGAGCACTCTACACACATTTCCAGCCACTTGGTCTTGCAGGCGGCCGAGCTACGGGGAAGTGGCAGGAGATGGAGGAGGTGGTTCCAAAGGGCTGCTCTGCTCTCCATGCTGGCCCAAGGTTCCTCAAGAGCACCCTGAAATCCCGGGGCTACAGCCGGTCTCCAGTTCGTGATGATGTCTCTTCCCTTGTTGTGAATCCCATTCCAAATTTGAAGTGAGACCTGGGAGATATACCTGGGAATTAGGGTGACAGCAGCAAACCAAGACTCTTGGGGAACTAGGCTGCACGTGTATCTTTGCAGGAAATGCATGGAGAACATCCAGAGCTGCTGTTCTCCATCGGTGCTTGTAGTAGATCTCTTCTGACTGATGGTGACCGAAGGTGGGTGTAGGTAGTGCAGCAGGTATTGTTCTGCAAAGTCCAAGTAGCAAGATCATCTCTCAGTCAGCAGTTCTCTGCTGCCCAGGGCTGTGGAGGGCTGCAAAAATGAAGATGCAGAGAATATGGATCATGGGAGGTGCCACGCCAGGATGTTGGTCCTGCATGGACCCAGAATAAATGTTGCCAGGCTGGTCCCAGCAGGGCTGGTGGCCAGCTCTGCACGGTCAGGCTGTGCCCAGCTAACACCCTGTCCCACCATGCAGAGCCCGGGGGGGACTGTGAGATGTAGTCTGGGTGATCCTGCTCTGACAGGGAAATTGGACAAGATGACCTTTCGAGGTCCCTTCCAACTCCTCGTGTTCTGTGATTCTGTGCTGGAGCTAACGCAGCAGCTGGGATATTTCCAGCTCCATCTGGCACTGCATGGGGGGCCTGGTCCCCATTTCCCTATGCTCCTGGCTCTTGGATCCATATGGGGAGCAACTCTACCTTGCCCCTGCATGAGCACAATGGTGTGGCTAGACCCGGCCGGTGATGGTGGCTCACCTGGAGTTACACAGCCAACTGGATGGGGGACGGGAATGAGCTTGGTGTGGGGATGCTGAAAGTGCTCCTGTGTGCAGGCGGCAAGGATCCCGCAGGGATAGTGATGCTCCAAGTCTGACTCTGTGTTGGATAATAGGGTGCTATGGGGCACTGCTCCACAGCTCTTGCTACTGGTATAAGAAGAGCTGTGTTCTCATCAGTCATTTTCTTAGAGGCTTTTCTCTTGGCTGTGACTTCCAGCCGGGTTCAGCAGAATTAAATTTTAAAGAAGATAAAATTTAAGAATATGGATGTCCAAATGTTGGGTTTTACTTCAGGCTTCTTGGCAATACCTGGTCTGCGTTCGGTTGGCAAGCGCGTCTGCGATGCCGCTTCCCGGAGTCAGCGCGGTTTGGCTGGGTAGGTGTGAATCCACCCCCCGGGCTCGCGTCAGCCTGGGCAGATTCATCCTGAGAGAACTGCAAAGGAAACCAGAACACGGGTTGGGAAGAAGGATAGGGAGCAAGCCTGGGCAGCAGGGCCCTGGCTTTGCCTTGTTGGTGTAGGATGGCTGTAGCCAGGGTGAGTGGTGAGGAGGGCTGCAGCCTGCTCACTCCCGCCAGCCCAGCCAGAGACCTGGGAGCGTTTTCCCACCATGAGTGAATCATGCTCTCATGTTGGTCGCGAATCTGGAGCACATCCACTCCCTCCCCATCCCATGTTTGGCTTTCCAGTGGTTGGGTTTTATCGAGCAGTTCTTTATTGGATTTATCATGCCAGTTGTTAAAGCTTCCAGCTGCTTAAATTTACTTTCTTGTTTTCTCATTTTCTCATCTGTCTTTTCTGTGTTCTTTACAACAAAATCCACACGGCCCTCTATATCATTAACTCCACGGGCAAGTTAATCAAATTTACTGTCAGGCACAGCTATAGCTGTTGGAATGTTTCTAATTTCTTCGGAGGGGGATACTGGGCTCACGAAGAATCAGCCGGCGCCTCCGTTTCTGCCGGCTTTCTCTGTGACGCGCCCTGGAGTCACCACAATTCCCAAGTCAGCTCTGTTTCCCCACTGTGGTGTCTCCTGTTCCTGCTGTCTCTGTGCCACCTCCAGCTCAGCCCAGATTTTGGCTTGGTTTTGTGCAATCTTCCGTGGGTGCCACAACTCAGTTGGGGTGATCCAGAGGACCATCCAAACTAAAGACCAACTCTTGTGCAAGGAGGGATGGGAGGCTTACCTAAACCAGAACGTCCTTCACCAGTGGGAAGAGGCTCTCCCACCCTCATCCCAGACACAGCATCACTGAATGCTCTCTGCAGCCTCCTTGGGAAGTGGGCCACATGGCTGCCTTGGAGGCTGTGCGGCTGTAAAGATGTTTATGGGCTCTCCAGCCATGTTTATGTGTCACAGTGGGATCCAGAGGCGGAACGGAGACTTGAGTGTCGCAAGCGCTCGGCTGCTGCGTGACTGTTTGCTGGCCCTCAGTGTCTGCAGGTGCGTTCTGGAGTGAGGGCTGGTTTGGGCATTGTGGCAGTCGCAGTAAACAAGGGGTCCCATGGCTGAGGGGCAGGTCAGAGGGACCTCACGGTGCTGCTGCTGACTGCACGTCCACGTGGATGGCTTCTGATGTCGGGGGGGATGGAGGTGAAGCTCGATACTGATTTGGGTAGGGCTGTTGTGCAATTGCTGTGTGTAGCTGCAGTCGGTGTGCTGCTGTCTTGAGGGGGGATGCTTGGGAGTCTTACAAACATACCTGAGGCAGCAGGCCAGAAAACCTAACCCACCTCCTTCACCTAGGGAGTGGGGTGGTGGGGCTGTCAGTGAGACAGCAGGAGCTCTGTGTGTTTCCATGGGGGCTGGACACACACATACAGAACCCTTGGTGACCTGTGTCCTGGGACTGGGCTGCAGTGCAGCTCTGCCCTGAGTCCCCTTGGGAGCAATGCTTAGTGGCTGGTCCCCAAGACAATCCCCACCTCTGTGTAAGGAGATTGAAACCCTGGGGAGGGTGGGGTGTCACTTTAGGTGCGTGGGTTTTGGGGACGAGGCACCTGAGTGTGTGTGGAAATAACACAGTGCACACTCAGCGAGAACGTGAAACCTTGGTGCATCTTGTACGTGTTTGAGGTGCCAGACAGCCAGGGAGCGTGTTGCGGGCGTGACGTCCGGGGCTCGGCTTCCGAATCGCGGGGGGACAGTGGGGAAGGGAGGAGCGGAGGAGGAACCAGAGAGGGGCTGGGAGCAGGTGAGGGAAGAGAGGAGGAGAGGGAGGGGGAGCTGGAGAAGAGAGGGCAAGGGGAGGAGGGAAAGGGAGAGAAGTAAACAGGGATGAAATTGCAGGTAAAAATAAAGCCGGAGAAGCCCAGGTGGAATTCATGCAAAGTCTCCTCATCAACACTGCGACTCCCTCCTGTCACGGGAACTGTCATCCGGGCTCGGCTCGTAATGAAAGGGAAAATATTTTATTCAGATTTATTAATTTGAAAATGAAGCCCGCCTGTCGAGAGGGGGACAGTTCTTCTCAATCTGTCATCGTTGAACCACACGCTCCTGACACCGGGATTCATTTGTCTTGTCGGCTCTGACAGTCGGATTCTCCCAGAGCTGTTCCTGGTGGATCGCCCTGGGATTTTAAACCGGATGAAACACATTCCGACAAGGAACAGCCTCTTTATTAATGCAAATTACACGAGGAGGAAAGAGCGTGAGGGAGGGAGAGAGGGAGGGAGGGTGACGCCAGCAGACGCTCTGGTTCCTCTCCCTGTATCAGTCATTTGTTATTTACATTTATACGCATTTTTCAGGTTTAATAAAAGGAGACTGGGATTTTCGGTGACATTTATGGATGGATTTTTTTTTTTTTTTAAAAAATAAGTACCATCACCACAGAGGTATGCCAAAATACCTATATATATATGCATCTATATGCAGGTGTGCAAGCCCCATCTCCATGGGCAAAGCCGGCTTCGGCCAGGGCGAGCGCGTGAGTTGTCCCGTGGTGTGGGAGAGGTGGCTCTGAGCTGGGAAGGGGACCTGTGGCAGGCAGCATTGGTCTGGTGGGGCTGCCGAGGTGGCTGACGGCACGGCTGCGGCACTTCCCGGGGTGCCCGTGGGAGCCCTCCCCACAACTGGGGTGTTGCGGGGCAGGGAGCGCTGCGCGGTGGTCCCTCCAAGCCCCGCTGCTGCTCTTCCATTGGGGCCGATGATGTGCCTTAGATATCACCACCTCTGAAAGATGCGGTGCCAGGGTGGTGAGGCCGTGTTTTCTTTGCTTGCCTCTACAGAGCCCAGCTCTGCTAACAGGGGGCTGGCGCCAGCCCCCCCAAGGTCCCCTTAGCTCATCAGCACAGCGTAAAACAAATGCCAGGGCCGGGAGTATGGAGAGCCTGAACGTATGTGTCTAACGATGTCTCTGCAGTCTATAGAATGAATATTTAATAGGGCTTGTCAGCAAGATCTTATAGAGGGATTTCTTTCTTAAAACGCTTGTTAACTCTTGTGATTTCCACAGCAGCCTCAGTGTTCCCAGTGGCCTCTTGCTGGTTTGTCACCCACCGGGGTTCACCTCCTTGGGGTCCCCTCCGCCACCCCTCCCCAGCTGCAGCTTGGCAAAGACCACCATTGCCATCCTCGGCGAGGATGAGCATGGTGGAGCTGATGGATGCCCTCCTCCTCAGGGGCAGGTGGAGCCCCCTCCTCTCCGTTTTAGGGTCCCAAAATCTCCAAGGTGGCTTCACATGTCCTGCAGCCCTGTGTGGGTCTGAGATCCTTGACTCCAAATTCTTCCACCCTGCTACAGCTCTGTTGGAAAGACATTCAGCCTTGACTTGAAGGCTGCAAGTGATGGAGAATCTACCACGTCGTTAGGCAAATTGTTCTGCTGGTTAATTAGCTTCACTTTTAATGTGCTTGGAGCAATGAGAACAGTAATTCACATTAGGAACGGGGACGTGCAGCGAGGTCCTAGAGAGGTGTGGAAGAAGAGGGTGGAAAGCCAGGGGAAAAAAGGACTCTGAATTAGAGCAGAGACATTTTTCAGTCAGTGAGAGGGGCAAGGAGAAGAGAGACAAGATGAAAAGAAGAGAAAACAGGAGAGAAGAAAACATTTCAGAAGGACTGGTGCTATTTTGGAATTTGGGTTGAGTTTTGTGACTGCTATTTTTATGACAGAAAACTAAGGAGTAGAAATGCCAAAGTGCCATTTGGTAACATCCTTGAAATGCACTTTTCCACTTTCCCATTCTGAAATGGCAATTTTTACAATTTAAATCTTGGTCTAAAGCCTCATAAAGTAAAAAATAAGGGTAGGGGGGAGGAGTGGGTGAGGTTTGATGCTTGAACCTCAATGCTCGAAACCTTCTCCAAAGGCTTTTCCAGAGCTGCTTGGCTCTTTTCAGCTTGCCTACCCTTAGCATGAGGTCAGGCAGATCTCAGCTCAGAGGGGAAGCCATGGCAAGGAGGTAGCTTCTGCAAGCTTCCTTCTCCAGATGGATCCACCAGGTCTCTGAGAGCAAACCTGGTGTTAAGCCTTGTGATGTGGGTGATTAGGTCCATTGGAGGTGGCCACGGAAACTGAGACCTTGCTGTCCAAGGAGCACGGGGACTCATCCATGCTTCCTGAGATGGGGGAATGCACTTGGTGAGATGTCCCCAGAGCTGCTCTCTTGCAAGGGTGAGAAAAGCTGTGGCCAGGGAGATGTTTCTGCACTTTGGTGGGTGCAAGCCTTGGGCATGTCTGCACCCAGCTGGCAGAGGTGACAGGGACGTGGCCCCAGGGTCAACCTTGGGAGCACCTTGAAGAGCCACCTGGAGCCTTGGTCCAAACTGCAGCCTGGTCAGAGCACCTCTAGATGTTACTTGTGAGGACCCTTCGCACCTGGTCTTATGGGGACTGTCTGAAAAATCACTCCTGTCCTTGAATTCCTATTTCCTTGCAAACCCGGAGGCTGGGGCTCAGCCCTGGTGTAATAGGCACCTGCCTGGAGTAATCTCCCCACCCCTCCCTGAGCCTACTTAGAAAATAATGTACCTGGCACCAATTTTATCTGTGACATTGCATAAAAAAAAAAAAAGGAAAAAAATCCATTAAAAGAAATAAAAGCAGGTGCAGCTTGGTGCCGCAAACACTCCTTCACTCTCATTCTCTCCCCTCCAATCCCTCTCTCTCCTTCACTCCCGGTGTTTGCTAGTTTGTATGATTAATTTTATCAATTTTCCTGACCTGCTTTGCCACTGAAATAAATATGACAGCTGCAGTGCTGCCTCAATTCGTTCTCTTGCCAAGTGAGCTGCTGAGATGTGTTTTCTTGTTGATCGCAGACTTTGGTAAATATCAAGTAAATAGACTGAAGAGGATTCATTTCAGCAGCTCGGATTGTCAGGACTTCAGCCGGAGAGCACATCCTTCACCCAGGAGACAAAAGGAGAAGGAAAGCTCCTGTCCCTCCCCAAAAAAGCAATCAGGAAATTCTTATGGCGCACCAAGCCGCTGGCAGCCCGGCACGTAATTAGTGGTGTCAGCAGATGTCTTGGAGGTTGCTTCTAAAGTCTGGGTCACCAAAAAAGGAGTCCCGTGGCCATGTGGCTGCTGTGGTGTGCGTGGGTCTGGGAGGCAGTGGAGATCGGTGTGCAGGGCACTGCCAGCCTTGTCCTCTTCTACATCTCGGTAGCATCCTGCAGGTCAGCCACCACCAGTTCTTCCACCATCTCCTGTCTCTGGGTGGAAGAGAAACATCCTGTCTCTCCTCAGCAGAGGGTGGCCCAATGGGCCACAGGTTCAGAGAACACCAAAGTCATAGCTGGTGCTGGTGACCCAAGCATGGAATGCTGATGGTAGTGTGACAACCTGGTGTTGTGCCCTGTGTTCAAGTGAATCAGCAGCGTGCGGTGTGGCGGCAGCGCGGTGTCCTCCTGCCCTTCTCGTGTGTCTTCCTGCAGGGTTTTGTTTTGGTGGTGATGTTCACAGTCTGCCCAGCTGTTTCCTTCTGGTTTGGCTGACCTCTGGACATGCTCCCGTGACAGAGTTGTGTGCAGACCTAGCACTTGGAGGTCGTTGCCAAATACCCGAATTTTCAGCTATGCCTCTCCCAGGGAAGTTCAGCCAAGAGTGAGCTGAAGGCCTCCCGCCTCGCGAGGAGCCTCTCCAGGAGATGTCTGCTGGCAAGCCTGCTGGAGCGCAGCTATGGGAGTAGCCTCTTAACTAGTATGTCCTCCATCCTGGTACAAGGTTGTGAGTATGGTCAAAGCAGATCTACCAGCCTGTGCAGGTGTTATGGGTCAGTAGGTACCTTGCATGGAGAAGTCCCAAGCAGAGGACATGGACTGGGACTGGTCCTACCCTTGCACATGGCGAGCAGCACAGATTGCTGCAGGGTTCTGCTGGCATGGGGTTTGAAGGCATAAACCCAGGCTCTGTTGAACTCTAGAGGAGTTTTGTTGGTGGTGTATTGTTATGCAGGTGGGGAATTTAAAACATTAGGAGGGAAGTTCCTGTGCTAGTATCTCTCTTGTAGGGGCTGTGTGGCTGGTGTGGCAGGAGCAAGAAAGGGAAGGGACCGAAACATCATTGCTCAGTGTTGGTCTTTTGCCTATCAGTGTATTTCATGATGGTGGTCCTTGCCCTGAGGACCTTCAGGCACCTTTCAGATACATCTGGGGATCCCTCTGCCTATCTCAAAGCAGCTGAGCTTTTTTTTTTTCTGGCAGGTCTCCCCACAGGGTGCCTGGGGGACCAAAAAAGTCAGGGCTAGAGCATCCAGCCAGCATTTAATGCTGAGTGTATTTTCTGGAGCAGGTCTTGATGACATGGATAGGAGTGATACTGCTGGGGCAGTGTGCCCTGCTCTCCTACACAAGCAGCTTTGGTCTCCTGCTTTGGAAGCATTTAAGGCTATGCCTATGGAATGAAATTAAGCAATGCCTGAGTCTTGAGCACTTTTTATTTACTGGCACAGAAATACCTACCAGTGTGGCATCCAGCTGTCCAAAGGTCTCTCCGTGGACCTGGTCTGCTGAGAAGATGTTCTGCCAGTGTGCCACCCCTTCCCAAGCCATCATGAGAGTTTTGAAATTCAATTCAACATGCAAGGACGCTGGACTAAAATCCAGGAGCTGTTTAGTGTCTTCAGAGACTTTAACCTTTGGGAGCAGTCCTCTGGCCTTCCCCTGCTTTCCTCAGCAGCTTTATTTCCATTCAGCTTATATATGCTTTATTTCCATAAACAACAGGTTTTTTTCTGATTTCCAGCAGAATTCTGTATCTTTAAAGACTCTGTGAATGTCGTCTTGAAGATCTTGGGGTCTACTTGAAGATAAGCGTGATGTAGTTAGCTGGCTGGCTGGCAGCAATCACCAGTACAGCTCCGTGGCTGAGCCCTCTCTACCCACAGATCTTAGCAAGGCTGCCTGTACAAGCACAGGGAGGGAGAGAAGGAAAAAATAGAAGCTTTCAGTCTCCAAACCCAAAAAGAGAATTTGTAAATGTGACCCAGATAAACACTGACACAGGATGGCTTCCTGAGACAGCCGAGAGCCTCGAACACCGGCTCATGCGGTGTCCTCCACCCCGGCACATCAGAGATGCCTGCAAAGGCTGGATGGCTACTGCAGCACCCCACCACCCGCCCTCCAAAACTGCCACAGTGCCTCCAGCATGGTTGTGGGTCACTGAGCCAAAGCTCAGCAGCTTGAAACCAGAGAGGAAGAGGGCACTGTAAAATAGTGGTAACCAAACATAACCCCAAAGGTGTGGAGCTTCTGTGCTCCAATTTCTTGCAGCTTGACCATGTGCTCATAGCTTTTCCTTTTGGAATTACTGTATTATTGCCATTATTAGGGTGATAATTGTCATTAGTGACTTACTGCTGGAAGCTGCAGCAGCCCAGGACTTCCCATCAGAAAGAAGGTCCAGCTGGCTGCAGGGTCCTCCTGCACAGGACTAACTCTCTCCTTCTGTTTGAGTTTTGGACTAACCTGGCCGAGTCAGTGCCTCCTCCCCTTCACAGAGGGACAGCAGTGCTCTGTTAAGTCTGCCTAGCCCAGTGATCTGGGACTCGGACCTTCGGACAGGCTGATGGTTGCAGGAGTGGTTGGGCTTCGGTGGCCTGACTTTGTGAGCTGCACTGCTGTCATCCTTGTTTAAGCCAGCCAGCCTGGTGCTGCCTGGAGCATGGCCACGCAGCCCAGGAGGCCATCCCAGTGTGGTCGGGCAGCCAAGTGTAGAGCTTGTGGAAGGTCACCAGACTGGCTCCAGCTCACAACATCCCCAGGTACCATGAGCTCCGAGAGTCACTGGTAGAGCTGCAGGAAGGGTGGTAGTGCCACAGCGTGGTGCTTCCCAACAAAACCTCAGTTCAGCAGCGTCTGTCCTGCTGCTGATCCAACTGTGGGCTGCAGGAGCCGGGAGCGAGCATCACCCGCCCACTGAGGAGTGAAGGCCGGCAGCACTCCCATCCTCCCATCAAGGTGGTCAGAAGCCCTGCTATGTTGACTGGGCATATTTTTTACTGACGCAGATCACCTTGGTCCAGCAAGGAGCGCACGCAGCAGCCGCTCGTCATCAATTCAGATACCCCCCTCCCCTCTTCTCAAGGACTTCTGAGAGCAAAAGGCTCGTGGCTACAAAGATTTACACCCCCTCTGCAAGGGTTAACCTCATCTGGCAGCCACTATTGTCTCAGGACAACTTGTCAGTCTGTGAGAACGTGCCGTAATGGATTTGAAGTGGATTGCTCAGCCCACGGAGAGGGTGATGCTGTATTTATTGAATAGACATTAAAAAGAACATTTCTCAATTTCTCAGCACTGAACTCGAGGTCAATGGATCTTTTTGGCACTGACATGCTGAGTCAACTCCTAGCTTAAAGCTTTTAGAAGGACCAGGGTTAGATGAAAGGATTAGACTCCGTCTTTAGCGTTTCCCTGGCAAAACTGTTGTGTGCTAAATCATTTATGTTGCTTTGCTGTGCTTTGCTTGGCCTCTCCCCGTTACCTTGGAAAATAATAATAATAATAAAGAAAAAAAATCTTCCCATTTTTTGGATCGAAATGACACAAGTTGATTATTTCCACTGTGCCACACCAAGATGAAGGGGATGCAAAGTGTGTTGGGCTACTTACACCCCTGGGCCCTGCTGGGCAGTTGCCAAAAGGGCTACAAAGACCCCAGCCACCTGATGCTGGGAGGGCGTGCAGTTCGATGGGTACCAACACATTCCTTGTGTGCCAGTGAGACAGCTCTTCAGTAATGAACTAGTGGGTGAGTACAGCAGCCGTGATGGTGGTCGCTGGCTCAGTGGTCAGTCTGGAGCCCATGTCCATGGGAGCAGAGGAATGGTTTTCCTGTTGCTGGTCGGGCAGGGCTCCAGGCAGCTCTCCATCTGTGTCAGGGAGCCATCTGAGGGGTCTTAGAGTTTGGAAGTGACCTCTGGAGATCACCTGGAGTTAAGGGGATGAGGTTATGCTCTGCTTGCTGTTACAGTCAGGAACATTTGGAGCAATGCACTGACTGCATGATGCTTTTGTAGATGCTGAGCTCCTTGGCATCAGGCGTGTTGCTACCGTTCCCTGTGGTTTCTGGTGATTTAGTTAAGGCATGTTAGCGTCACAGGGTACGTCAGGGTAGTGCTGCATGGGCAGGTTTGGACAAGCCTGTCTAGCTTGAGAGCAAACCTTGGGAAAGGCATTTTTAGGAATGGTACTGACTAGGAAAAGAGTGGTGAGCGATGAGGAACTGCTGCCATGTTCCTGCTGTGCATCCCTTGTCAATCATACCGGCTGCCAGGGAGGGAGGCACAGCTCCCATATCGATCCCTTTCCCTCCTGGGAGGACTGTGGGATGGACAGAGCAGCATCTCCTCCAGCAGGGGAGAGGAGGAAGGCAGCCTTCCTCATCTCAAGCACTACCTTCTCCTGCAGCCATCTTGCTCTTGGCCATCGTGTCCCACGCCAGGAGCTCTCCCAGGCTCTACTGAGCCCCATCCCGTGTCTCTTTCTCAGGCCAAATCCCTGTTGCAGCCAGCACTTACCTACGTTTTCAGGCCTTCTGGTAGTGGTGCAACAAATAAAATGCAATCCGCCTGTATCATAAAGTCCAATAAAAATGAAACTGAACATCCACTTTGTAGACGGCAAGTACACTGTAAATTTATGAGATCATATCTCGTGGAGGACAGGGTAGTTAAGGGGGGAAGGAAGGGGCTGGCAAAAATGGGAGAGAGCGGCCAAGGGGTAGTAAATATGTTTTCAATAATGAAGAGGCCCGATTACCCTCTTTGCCATAAAAACGTGCACAAGGCAGAGCTGCCGTAAAAATTACTCCCGAGCAGCCTGGCTTATTTGCACCTTGTCATCTTGTCAGCTCCATGCAAATTTGCAAGGCGCCTGCAGCCGGCGTGGGTCGGCTCTGTGGCGCGGGGCTGCTGAGGACCGGGCGAGGGTCCTCCCTCCCGACAAAGACATTTCATTTACAGCCCCTGTCACCCCAGACCTGTCCACCGCCCCCCTCCCACTCCTGCAAAATTCACCAATTTGCCTGTAACCGTAGCAACCAGTGCGGATGCAGGGATGGAGTGGAGCATCACCGGGGTGCCGCGTGTCCTGGGCTTCTCCCCAGAGGAGTGAGAGCCCTGAGAAGCACGGTGGGATTTGGGATGTAGCTCTGTGGTGTGTGGCTTTCTCTGGGCAGGAGCCCTGGCCGCAGCCTCATGCTCTGACTCGGGTAGCGTTTGTCTGTTTTAGGGTGCCTTGGGTGATATCTCAGAGACTGATGGCACCACGGGCTGTTTAGGGCACACTGATAGCACTGGGCGCAATCAGCCTTCATTTATTTAAAGCTTAAAAGCCAGCATTTTATTTTCTCTCAATGTGAACCAGAGCAAAGGCTGAGGCCTCACCTCTTTGAAGGCGCGTTCTCAAAAGGTCTGGCTTTGAACTGACTTAAAGGAGGTGATGCCAGGAGCACGGGAGCAGCTTTGAGTTGCCTGAGAATCAGTCTGAGCTGTCCTCAAATAAACCACTGCTGGGCCCAGAAGAAAGCAATTACACAGGGGCTTAACGGAGCTGATTTAACAAAGCTGCAGTAATTAAACCTCATACACTTCAGGCTGGGGATTCAGCTCTGAGTGCTATCAGGATCCTGTCTCTGAAGGTAAATCTTTTTGCCACAAGCAGCTGAGTGGATTTAAACCCATGTCACGAGGGGTAATTGTCCCTTCCTTCTTCCCTGCCTGCTGGCTTAGACATTGCCCTTGTGGGTGCTGGTACTGGGGATTTCTCTTGTGGAGCAAGCCCAGAGTGGAGTGAAACTCCAAGGTGTGTTGCTTTCTGCACCAGGACATGGTACCGGAGGACCTGGCAGGTACCTGACCTCCGAGGACAATTTGCTGCCTTGATCTGGCAGCCTCAGTGTAAAAGAAAAACCCAGTGGTGCTATGGTTCATGACCCCGATCCCCATTAAGGATAATCAGGGAGGGGTGCTCCCCCACAGAGCAGCCCATGGGGGTGTGCAAGCCCTGACTCGCTGCTGGGAGCACCATCCACTGGGACGGCACTCGGCGTGCCAGCCGTCATTGCTGGAGTCACGGGCTTTAAGGATGGGAGAAAGAAACTGCAGTTGTGTAGCTTGACCTCTTCCATTCAAAGCAAGATCAAAGGAGGGCCAAGAAAGAGCAGAGGGGGCTGCTGCACCCGATAGCTGAATACAAGATGAATGGGAGAGGAGCAGGGAGGGGGTTGGGGGGGAGCTGGGGGATTCGGCTTGCAACAAAGCAACAAGATTCAATTAGCGGGAGAAGTCGTGTTCTGGAATCGCGGTGTTAAAGGGATGCGGCTGGAGTGGGGAAGGCAGGCAGGGCCCTCATGTTTCCTTTGTCCAGGATACGTTTGTGGGAGGCTAGGAAGTTGGGAGTAGGGGTGGGGGAGTGTTGGATTTGCTGGAGGTCTCCAGCCAGGAGTTAAATGGGAAAAACAGCATGTCCGTGACTGCAGGGGCAGGTCTCCAGCACGGCAGGTAAAGGCGGATTTAAGGAGCAGCATCCAACACAGGGTGTCTGTTCCCAGGGAAAGAAGGTGCGTGGTGACCATCCCCACAGCCAAGGGTGGGAGCACAGCGAAGAGCCTGTGCCTGACAGGAACTCCTGCAGGAGAAGCTGGCTGGGGTGCAGATGGTAACCTGTTAGGAGTTGCTGGGAAGTGACTTAACTGATGCTAAGGAGTAGGAGGGAGGGAGGAAGGCAGGAGAGTGCTGGATCTGTGTACAGATCTGGGACCTCCAGCACTGGCTGGTCATGCACAGGTAAAGCCCCGTTGGAAGCTGGTCTTGAGAGGGTAGAAGTTGTTTATGAGAGCCAGTCGCAGCTTTTTATGGGCACAGTTCAGACTACAGTGTCGTGGGAGAAAGGAAACATTGGGAAAGAGCTCGGATCTGAGACAGGAACCTGGGGGAAATGAAAAGTAGGTCAGGCCATGAAGATCAAGTACAGAAGCACAGTGTGCACATGCAGAGACAAGATCAGATAAACCAAGGCACATGGTGAGATGCAATTAGCAGGGGACATCAAGTGTAACGAGAGATCGCTCTAGCAGTACATCAGCAGTTGCAGGAGGACCACAGAAGTGTTGGTTTGGTACTCAGGGACGGGGAAAGCACTCAGCAGATGATGCCAAAGAAGTGGCGTCACATTTGTTTTCCCCTAAGAAGGCCAGCTGTGATGCTAGTTAAGTACTGGGGGAAAATACGCTTTCCTTTAAAGAGGGAGAAAAGGGGGAATGGTGTAAATATGTGGGGTTTGGGCTAACTGCAGTTCCCAGAAAAGCAGCAGGACCTGGAGTCAAGCTTGTGAAAACCCAGGGGAAAAAAAGGATGTGAGAACAGGTAACACAGGTGACCTCAGAGGGAACTGCATCAGTCTGGTAGGATCTCCTTGGTGTCACTGAGTATTGGGTCTTGTCTGCCTTCTCTCCACAGCAGAAGCAGAGAGTATCCCAAGTTTTCCAGGTGTGACTGACAGGGTGGTCTCATGATGAAATGCTGGAGGTGGCAGGAGTGGCCAGAGATTCAGGCTCGGAAAACATCAGCTAGGGGCTCACTGTGGCACTGAAAGGGTCTGTGGAGTAAGCGTGAGTAGGGTGACTGGCATCTGGTGATTGTCATCAATTAAAAGTTTTCATTTTGGGTTTTCATTTGTGACCCTGGGTGGTGGGATGGGGTTGTATCCAGGTGATACCAGCCTAGGTGAGGTGGGATGCTGGAGAACAGGGCTGATGTGAAAAATAACTCGGACAAATGGGAGATGGGCTCCAGGGCAGAAAAGGAGTGGCTGGAGCAAGCATTGTTTGGGAATTTTAGAAGTAGGTTTGACCTGGCAAGTGCAGGTGAATAGGTGCTGCCTCTGTCTTGGTGAGCAGAATGAGACAACGGCCCAGAATAAATAAAGGCCTCCTCGAGGGATGCTGGCCGAGGCAGGAGGAGGATGCTGAATGGGCATGGTCAATTAGCAAAGAGAAGGAAGGTGGCTCAGGTATCCTGCACTCTCTCCTCCTTTGGGAAGGACCAGGGAAGCAAGGTGAAATGTTTGCAGCTTGTACAAGGAAAAGTTCTTCATGTTTTGTGCTCTCGAGCTGTGAAAACTCACTGCAAGGTCACAGAGAAGTACAGAAGGCTGGGCTTTATCTTAAGGCTGCAAAAGCTTGGGGCCAGGGGGAGATCTGCAGGAAATAGGGTACAGGAGTCCTCCCCCTTCCCATTGTAACCTTGTCAAGAGTGGGGCCATTGGCAGCGTGTAAATCCCGAGCAGGTACAAGGAGAGAACATCCCATTGCAGAAACACTGACAGCAGGTACTGAGAAACACGGAGAGCCCAGGAGATATGTCCCAGGTTGCCAAGTTTATTAAAGAAACTGCACTTCATAAATGCTGCACCATCCTCTGCACCTTGTAGGGGTTTCATGGAGATGAAACCTCCCCGGTGAGAGGATGGTGCCTCTGCTGTCTCTGCTGAAAGCAGGCTGGAGGATCATTTCATGGAAGCAGCCGTTGGTTGAAATGCGGAGGCTGACAAACCTTTGGGGTACTGAAATTGGGAGAGAAAAATCTGCCTGGCTCTTGTGAAGCTGGAGTGTGATGAAGTGAGTGGGAATACCTATGCCAAAGCTGTCCCTGCACATGGGGGGTTTCTCAGGTTCAGATGGTAAATGGCGACTGCACCCACCCCTGCCCCTCCTGTTCCTCACAGTGGGTGTAACAGGGTCACTGTTTTTGTTTACAGCACAGGCTTAATGTGGTTTTTGTCTACCCGTGCCTCCCTGGCATGAATAGCAAAGGGAGGGAGTGAGCGGAGAGAGGGATCTTCAGAGAAGGAGGTGACAGGTTACTGAGATGCAGGAACACCTTCGTGCTGCGGGACAGATCTCTTGCATGGCCTTCACCAGGTGTTCAGTCTCAAGCAGACAAGGACCCTTGCTTCTGCCTTGCTTGGTAGAAGAGGACCTGGTGTGAAGGCCAACCCTTGCTTGTGGTGCACCAGAACCAGAGGGGTTCTAGCCACTCCGGGGGGGAGTGGGGTGGGGTGGTTCGTTCTTAACATGCAGAGCAGAGGGAGCCCCAAACCCCACATTACAGGAGAAGCGTTTTCACTGGGGCACAACTGTGCCCGTTGCAAGGAGAATATTTAATATATTTAATTTCCAACCCAAACAGACCAAATGCAGCTTGGGGGTGTGTGGGTGTGTGTGTAGCTGTGTCTTATGTCTCACCTCATCCAGAAGTTTGAGCAGCACAACAAACGATTTTATCATGATTTTATTGTGCTTCTCCCCCCTCCCTTTTAGCAGGGAGCTATAAACCAAAGATAATCTCCAGTTCTCCCTGTCTAATTATGCTGCCCAGTCACTGGATGTCATCACCTCGTGGGGAAGATGCCCTCCATCTTCTTGGCTCTTCTTGTGCTGCTTGGGGAAGCAGGGCACACGCCGGCTGCCTTCACAGCTGGCTGCTGAGTCCTGAGAATGGGGTTTTCCCCCAGGTAATGATTTTCTGGGATGCTAATTGGGCCGTCCGCAGAATGAATTAAAAGGACGTTCCTCCACCAGCTCAGGAGCTGTGGGAATCCTGTGGCCGTGCCCAAAGGGTAGGGGGGGAGGAATTTAGTGAAGGAATAACTGGAGCCTGGGAGCCTGTTTAAGGAAATTAAACTAAAACTGTGTAGAAAAACAGCTGTTGGGCTTCACGTTTCAAACCCAGAGCAGTATCCAGTGGATGTGAAAAGCCGTTCTAACACTTGAGCACCGTCAGACTGTGGAATCTTATTTTGGCTGAAATATTAGCTCCTTCCCTCTGCCCCTGCTTCATTATACAATGAAATGAAATGGAAAAGTGACCAGTGGCAATCTGCTTGACCCAACCCAACTAAAAGTCGGCTGCAAGCACCCAGCACTGGGCAGAGCCTTTCTCTCCCCGTTCATTTCTCACCTCTCTTGCAAAACATCCATTTCCAGTCGGTTTAATCCGGAGCTGTGAGGAGCAAGGGGGGGGAGGGAGGGAACCCAGCAACCAATCCAAACAAAGCCACACAAGAACTTTTAAATCGATACTTTATATTGTCTGGGAAAAGAAAAAAAAATGTATTTTTTAAAAGCTCAACACTTTTGATGAAAAGATGTCAACCGTGCCCAGCTCCCTGAGGAAGCTCCCTCTACGGGCGATGCTGCGGTAGCGATGCTCCGGCTCCGCGCCACGGCCGCATCCTACGCCAGAATCCCATGGGAAGGCCTCACACAGCGGGTGTTAACACTGCAGGAGCAGCGGAGACTTCCAGAGACCGAAACTTTTTAGATTAAATCCCCTCTTTTCTTTTCTTCCCCCCTTGAAAAAATAATCAGAAGTCTTTTTTTTTTTCTCTTTTTTTATCCAAAACTGCAAGATGCTCCGGTAGCGCTAGAGATGGTATCAGCATGGGGTGCAAGGGGCTCTGAGATAGATATATATATATATATATATATATATATATGTATATAAAGCACCTATCACTGTATTGATAATCATTCTTTGGAGCCACCAAGGCAAAGGGGGTAGATGCATTCGGGTGGTAAATGAAAACGTTCATCCTGTGTTTTACAGCTACAAGTGTCAAACCAGGTCACTGGATTAGGAAAGTGCTCCCGAATTTCTGCAGGTAAAGGAGACAGGGGCTCAGAGCTAAAGCTGCTCGCATCCAGCCGTGCGTATGCCCAAGGGCCGTCAGCACCGATGGAGAGCTCCATCTGCCTTCCCACCGCAGCCGTGATGGAAAACCAGCATCTCTGCCTTCACTGGAGCTCTGGCCAAGCAGCAGCGGTGGCAGGATGGAGCCCAGAGGTAAGGACACCAGTGGGTTTTTTCCCTCACTGAGTTTGCGGTGGCTCACAGACACTCGGTTCGGTGGGCACAAAGCAGGTGCCAATCTCCTGGGGCGAGGGGAAGGTGACAGCCATGCAGTGCTGGCATTGCTCGGGATGGCAGATAGAGCAACTCAGGGTGGCAGCAACCCAGCTCCCAGCTGTGTGCTCTCCTATGGACACCTCAGTTTTGATGTCCAGTCAAAATTTAACAGATTCATATTGAATATGCTGAATTTCCCACCCCTGGTGCTAAGTATGACCTGTGTTAGGGCAGCTGTTTGCTTGTTGGTGATGGAAAATGTTGACTGTTAATCCCATGACAAAGGTCTGGAAAACACTTCTACTTATTGTTGTGATGGCAAGAAGGAATTTTGGAGCTGCTGCCAGAAGCGGTTGCCATTGTAAAGCGCTGTGGAGCCAAGAGCAAGATGTTGGCACATCCTTAGAGCAAGGACGGGGTCAGAGAGAGCAGCATTGTGGCTGTCAAGTCTTGTCTTCAAAGTTCCAGGCTCTCATGTAAGATCGGGAAGCTTGCCGAGGGCAGGAGGTGCGTCAGGGCACTTTTGAGTGCGGATCTGAGGCTCGGCAAGCTGAAGCCAAAACAGTTGGTGTTGGTGGCAGAAGGTTTGGGTCCTTTAGGGCAGTTTATAGGTTGTTTGGTACCAAAGAGAAAAGTTGGTGTGTTTTCCTGATCTGTGGTTGCTCTCCTGCTCTGGGAGATGTTTTCCTCCAGGTGTTGATATAGTGTGGGCTGGAGCAGAGTGAGCTTGGAGCTCTTCTGCTGTGCACAGGTGGGTTATGAGCCACAGCAGGGCCTGAAACATGGGTGTAAACCTTTGACTGCCAGCCCAAATTTTCCCCAAGCTATTGGGGCATTAGGGCAAGGATATCAAAACCCAGATCCCTTTAAAATGCATCCCCTATCTCCTCTCTGGGGACAGCCCTGCTGTCCCTGGCAGTGGCAGTGGTGGGACAGCCCGGACAGTGTCTGAGCTCAAAGACACCCATGACAACTCTACAAAGCTGAGTTATGTGGAGTCGTCATGTTAATGTACAGTCAGCAAGAAAGATAGGAGAAATACCGCCACGCAGAGATCCATATTTTTCCCCACTGAGTAAAATACTGTGTAATTTTATCTAGTTACTATAAAACAGTTTATACTCCTTGTTTATAGGAAAAAAANNGGGGGAACAAACATATTTCACTTCCTCTACTGACAGGCTGTGGAGGAAAAATAGATGGTTTCTTCTGCATTTAATATTTCAAGCCAAGTAGACCCAAAAGAAAAGGCAGCAATTAACCGCGAGTACCAGCAATGTGTTCCTTGTGTTTTTCCTCTCCGGGTTCGGCTGCAAAGAGTCAGTTTGGAACAAACTTATTTACAGTAGCGTTCAATCTTTGGGCGTTAATTTTCCAAGCCTAGGCAAGAAAGCGTCGCAGCTGCCGCGTCCACCTTCCTTCCAGACCTCCTGAGAGGAGACCCCGTGTCTCGCATCTAGTCAGGATTTAAATCCTTTACACTCAGCTGGTTAGAAATGGTTAGGAAATGATTAGCAGTTACCTGACCATATGTTGAAGTGAGCTTATACGGAGGGACGTGAAGCTGGGAAGCCCGGGAGAAGGCAAAAAAGGGGGCAAAATCTGGCTGTGGTGTGGATTTTCTGCGCCCCTGAACAGCTTGTGTGCATGGTGATGGGCATCGCATGCGCAGAGCTACCTGGTTTTCCGCAGCTCACTCCGCACATGACTTGCTCCGGGTGAGGAGGGATAGGTGAGCATTGTCTTGCCCTCGTCTCATGCATTACTTTACCATTCCTGCTCGGGTGCTCGCCACAGTGGGCTATAAGAGCAGAGTGAGCTTGAATGCTGAGTAGGAACCCAGTGAGGACACCGGGCTCCTCACCTGCCGCTGCCTCTGCGTAGCCTGTACCCAGGCTGGCAGCATCCTGTGACTAACTCTTCTCGACTAGATTTCTCCAAGGGAGGACCAGCGCTTTAATTTGGCTGACTCTGCGCTCTGCGGGAGCTCTCATCCATGCCAGCTTGAGTCCTAGCAAAAACCCATCATCATTAGTCCTCGAAAGGAACAGCTCAGATATTCTCCACCCCCGTTCCTGCAGGCTGGGATGTACTGCATGTTCCCACAGACCGAAATTCCCCTGGTAGGCTCAATTACAGCAATCAGCCTTCACGCTCTTTTCAGTGGCACTTCTCCCCCCTCTCCCCAGCTCCGTAAGGCCACCGTTGTGGGGCCAGAAGTAGCTGTGGTGTGGATTCCCATATGGGGTTTCAGGGAGGTGTTGCCGCTAATTTGGCTACACAGAACCTGAGAGCAGGACCCCATGGGGCGGGTGTGCAAAGTGATGTACAGGCCCCAGGGGCTTGTCTCTGAGGGGGTTGCCCTAACTGGAGCCATTTGGGATGTGCCCTGGTTCTGTTCTCGGATAAGGCAGCTATCCTCGGGCAGCGCCTTGGCTCCAGCTCGCAGCAGATTTTCTCCAGCTCAAGGCAGGGCTGGGGTGGGGAGAATCCGGCCGGTGTGCCTTTCTCTCTGCTAACACATTGGCAGCCTCTCAGTGAATAAACTGCTAGAAAACAGATCTGGAGCAGCCCTCGGCTGCGGTGGCCAGACCTCGTCTGTTAGCTGGGCTGAAGAGTACCAGCTGCTCTGCTCCTGCCCCGGGGAAGAGAGGCCCTTCTGCCTAGTCTGGGGACTAGGAACAAGCCTGCACCAACCCTCGCTGCAAACTGGGATGGCTTTTAGGGTCCAGCTTGGGATTCAAACCCCAATGTCATGGCTTCGTGTGCTGGCTGAACCGATGCCTTGGGTCCAAATGCCTCCTCACAGGATCATCCACAGAGTCACTCTAAAAGGGCGATGAGGATGGTGGTGACAAATATTTCTCTTTGAGGTGCTCTGGCTTCCCCAGCTGCGTCACTGCAGCCCAGGCAGCACGTGCACGGTTCTGTGCAGCAAGTGGGGGATGGATGTGTGACTCGTAGGTCTCGATTCATAGGTGCTTCCCCACGTCTAGCTACGCTGAAGAAGGAGCCGCGCTCACGGAGGCGAAGTCTTCCCTGTTGCAGGATGGGGAGTCAAGGTGGCTGACGAGCATCGTGTAGGGCAGGTAACGTTGAGGGAGTCCAGTTCCAGGAGTGGCTTGGGAAGGGGGATGAGAACAGCGGAGGGAATCCTGTTCTTTTGGCTCTGTCAAGGCATTAAATAACCCTTTATTGGGAAAGGACTGAGCCTGGAAAACTGCTCGCTCCTCCTGTTTTCTAGCGGCATCCGCGCGGCAGCAATGTAGCGCTGGAGCTCAGCAGCTGCAGTCAAACAGGAATCCGTGTCTGCTGGGTGAAAAAAAAATAAAAAGAGATAAAATGTAAACAGGGAAGACTGGAAGTGGGAAAGATTTGGTACAAGGAATTTATTTTCCTGTTTGTCTAAATTTCCCTGGTGTTCCGCAGTTCAGAGAGGTGTCGTCCAGTCCTGCTCTAGGGTGACGTACTTGTGTCACCAGATATTTCCTGCATCCTGTTCAAATGGGACATGGGTTAATCGCTCACAGCGGCTTTGTGCCAGGTCTGCCCTTTGTGCTGGTGACTGTGGCGGTCCCCAGCCTGGCAAGAAGAAGTCAGGGTGTGGAGTCCTCGGTGGAGGAGGACACGAGCATCCCTGGGCAAAAGGACCCAGCGGTGCTGGCCATGCCAGAGGATACGCTGCGGATGCATTGCAAAGTAGGAGAGGAGATGGGCCAGCCGAAATGCCAAGCAGTCCCCAGCAGCATCTCTGAGGTGCCACAGTGACCCTGAAGCTGTCATGGTAGGTGGGCTTATCCCTTGAGCCACGTTCCCTGAATAAATTGGTGCTCGGCTCCCACCCTGCCGCTGTCTCCCACCTCTTCTCTCCTCCTAGGATTCCCCTCCTGAAGCCGCCTCAACCTGCTGTGGCACCTTCTGTCAAACGCTTCACACGTTTGTCACCAAAATGTTTTGGCAGCAGCAGCATCTCTAGGTTTTGACATAATCCCGACAGGAGACTTTCTCAATTATTACTAATGGAACATTATGCTCCTCTTTGGGAACTCCTGCATGAATAAAAAGGGTCATTAATGACATCTGTGCAGAGCCCGGAAATTATTAGTCAATGCTGATAACAGTTTTATTTTATTTTTTTAATTTTTACATATATATTTTCTTAAGTTCCTGGTAATTTCCCCCCTCCTCCCCTCCCCCCTTCTCCAAAGTTTCCTGTGCAAGCTGGAGATGAGGAGCTGGGTTATTGTCAATGTTCTTGCTTTCGTGCAGGTAAATGCTATTCCCCTCCCACTCTCCCTTCCCTTTTATTCCCTCTTGGCTTCTTTAAAGATCGTAGCTCTCATTTCAGTCCCAAGAGATCCCGTGGCACCTTTCTCTGGGCTTGATTTTATTGCCAGTCGAGTTTAAATACTTGTAGGACTTGAAGAAATCAATATCACCCACGTCCTACCAAGGCAGTGCTGGAGGGGGAGCAGTAGGACTGTGTCCTGCCGTTGGTGGCTATCAAGGTGGTGTGTGTGTGTCCCATCCTGCGTGGGGTACACACATGGGTGGCACACAGGAGATGCTGGGAGAGGGACTGGAGGTGTCCCAAAGTGCCACAGAGCATCATGTTCAGCTTGGATCATCTTAGGGGTCCTTCCAGACAGCAAATTCTTGTGGATTTTTTTCTGTCCTCCTGCCAGGTATTCAGTTGTCTCTGCTCGGTACCCCTAAAAATGGCCCAAAGTAGGTTGAGGACGTGGGGTGTATTTGTTTGGGTTGTGGTATTTTTGTTGTTGGTTTTTTTGGTTTTTTTTTTTTCCAGAATAATGCGGTAATTTGAGAATCATAGAATCATAGAATGGTCTGGGTTGGAAGGGACCCCAAGGATCGCAGAGTTCCAACCCCACTGTCATAGACAGGGCCACCAATCTCCAGGCCTGGATCTACACAAGGTTGCCCAGGGCACCATCCAACCTGGATCACCTGGGTTGGAAGAGACCCTTTAGATCATTGAGTCCAACCATAAAACTGGTACAGTTGAAAGGCCCCCATTGATAAAGCCCTACAGAGATGAGTCAAAAAAGGGCGTCTCTGCCCTAAACCATGTCAAATGGGGCTGCAGGTCATGACTGCTGAGGAGGTGACCAGGGCTGTGCGCAGCAGGTCGGAGGCCTCATCTGTCCCATGTGGATAATGACACATGGGTACAAGCCCTGGGTCAGTGGCAGTGCCAGTGGCACATCCAGCAGGACAAAACCCCAAGGCCATTCCTTCTGCTGCATTGTTGTGCCAGCAAGTGTAGCTTGGAGGCATGTGGGGGTTTTCTTCCAAGGAGGGAAGGGAGAGGTTTGGGTTGATTGTTTAGCTTTTGGAGGGACCTCTTGGGGCCTGTGGAACAGGAGGAAGGCCGATATCTTAATTGGCTCAAAGGTAATTTTTATTTTCTGGGTTGGCGTCAGTCAAGCTGCAGAGAAGGTGAAGACAGTGTTGCCCCATACCTAGTGGGGAGGATCCCTGCTCCTGCTCCCAGGACAAGATGCCCATCTCCACGGTGAGTGTCTCTAACGCTGTTACGTCCAAGACTCTTCCCCAAGGTATCGTCTGTGACCAGAGGAGATGTGGCTGCTGTGGGTCTAGGCTTGCTTGGCCTGGGACACAACCTGGGGTGAGGGGTTTCGCCCAAGTAGGAGATCTGGCTACTCTCCCACGGGACGCCAGGGCCCTGGATTCATCATGGAGCTCCTGTGTGTCCCTGGGGAAGGTCAAGCAGGGATCGCCGGCCACGATTCAAACCTGGCACTTGGGGTAAAAGGTCGATGCAGTAACTCTAAAAAGAAAACTGCTAAACAAGAAATAGACTCCTTTAAAAAAAAAAGTCCCTTGGAGAAAAGATATTTCAACCCCTTTTTGATTTATGACCTACTATAGGATATTGAGACATTATTTACAATCGATATATGCTCCTGCAAGACTCCCGCCGGAGCCATAGACCCTGCCTGTTAGAGTGGAGACCGGTCAGCCCGCTCCTCTGGAAGTGCCAGCCATGTTCTGCTGGAACAGGCTATAAAGTCGGACTCAGCTGTATATCTTTCAGAAAATGGACCTGGTTACACATGTCTTTGGGCAGCTGACACAGGGATATAGTTTAGGGCGAAGGCAGCAGTTCAGTAGCAGAAATCAGCATTCCTCAGCCTGGCCAATAACGAAGTCTCTTGCGCAACATCGAGAGCTCGGTGGAACTTAAAGGTGCAAAATGGAGTTGTTCAGTTGACTTATAATGGAATTGGGCCAATTTCGAGGCAAGCGCCGGATTTTATTCCAGGATTTTATCTTTAAAAGGGGATTTGCAAACACTTTAAAGGGGGTGGGGGGGGAAATTCGTTCAGCGTAAAATTGCATCCTGGCCGAATTCCAGTTTGGGTAATTACATTCTCTTTCTGTAGTGGCTGCAGGACAAAGGGCCATTCATCACGCTCCAAAGTGCTGCAAAGGGCTCCCGTGTTCCGCCGCAGAAGTGCCCGCATTCGAATCCAAGCAAGAAAGTTTTCTCTCTCCCTCCCGTGCTCCTTACAGAGAGTAATGGAGCTTGGCACTGCTTTAGGATCCTTTTGGGTGAGATACAGGGGTGATCATTTTGTCCTGCGCTGTTCAGCCTCCAGCAGATCCAGGTAAGTAGGGTGCTCTGCAAAACAGATTCCCTCCAGCCTTTCATCCTGAGCACACCCTTGGGTTTGCAGAGCTCCAGGAGATCTCCCTGGAGCAGAGGGAGCTGGATTTCCTCTCTGCAAACCTGCCACTGAGGCAATGCCTGTAGGCAGAAGGTTGGGTCGCATCCAGCTAAGCAGGACTGGGGAACTTGGGGTGCATTCAGAAGTGATGCCTGGAAGGATGAGGGTGCTCTGTGTTCCTCCTTGCAGGTCTCCTTACAGACGGAAGAAATATTTACAACCCTTCCTCCATATTTCTGGCTTGGGGAGGGGAGAAGGGGGTCACACTTAAATAGTGGACCACAGTTTTGAGAAGCAGTTCAGCAGCGAGGCAACAGAGCGCTGCTTCTTTATCTCCTGGTACCTCTCTCTCCGCAACCACGCTCTGCTGAGACAGGGTGAGGGCCCGTGAGCAGCACTCTCTGTGTTCAGGTAGATGTTGTGTGAGGAGGCGGCGGCAGCTCCGTGGGGCGAGGGAGCATGTCGGCGTGCTACCTACCAGCTGACCTGCCAGGGAGCATCCTTGGCCTGTGTGCCTTGAGAGTGTCCCTTTAAAGCAATTTGTAGACTGTTATCCTGTATCATTAACCTAATTAGTGTAATTGCCACCATTTATGTAATGAGTATAAATACTGGAGGAATCCCATAATTAGAAGATGTAATTAGGTAATTAATAGATGACATGGTAACAAAAATCCAGGGGAAACTTTGCAAGGTGGACACTGCGTGCATGTGTGTGCGTGCACGGGGCTGTTCAGACCGATGGGCTCTGTCGCAGATGTGCTCTGGGGTTGGCTTCGGGCCGGAGCCCCTCTGTGTTACCCAGGATTGCAGAGGGACCATCAGGTGACAGGAGGAAGCTGTCTGGGGTCTCTACAGATCTCGCAGAGGGGCTCTGGAGAGCCAGCTTTTGCAGAACTATGGCTGTCACCTCACCATACAGACACTCTTTGCTTGCAGGTCCTGGGAGAAGCGAGGGGAATTTAGGAGAGGCCTGAGATTTTCCCCAGCCAGAGCCTGGAAGGTGGCTTCAAGACATGGTTGCCCCAGGGTGCCTCTTTTCCACAGCCAGTGCTGCTGGCACAGCAGGAAGGTCCCTCCTGGTCCCTCCTGTACATATAACCTGCCTGACCGGAGGGATGAGGAGGAGCCCCAGGGTTGTGATTGGCTGCCTGATAATGTCTGGTTTTAGTTCTCCTGTGGGCTTGGCTTAGGAAAGTAATTGGAACTGGAAATGGTGTTTGTGCTGCAGGGAGCTGATAAGGTTCCTGCTGCGCCCCAGGAGCGTTTTATTTGGAGGTTCCTGAGCTGTGAGTGTTTGTGGACCTTTTCTAGTCACTGAAATGTTGATTTTTTTCCTCTGTTGCTCTTGCTCCTCAAAGCCCATTGGCGCTTCTAGAGTATTTACATGTCCAGGTGCATCGAAAGGAAGTCAGTCACAGTTTTGGAAGGTGGTTTTGGTGCTGTTGTTGAGGATGGTTGGGATTCCTGGTTAGCACCTGCCAGGAGGAGACATTGCTGCTGGCTTTGTGGCAGGAGGAGGGAGATCTCCTTCGTGGACACACCTCTCCAACATGGTTAAGCAGTGGCTGGCTGGAGGGACCATCAGCTTTCCTGTTCTGATCTGAACTTATATGGAAGAAGCTGACTTGACAATGCCGGTGGGATCAGCCGGGCCCACTCTGACCCATGGGACCAAAGATGGTTTTCAGCCACCAGACTCTAGGCCCCTCAGTCAAGGCTCCCCTCCAGTTCTTCAAAGAATAAAAAGTCTTTGTGTCCTTTCAAAGCCTGGTTTCCTTCGCTGCCCCATGAGCCATTACAGAGTAACTGAAGCTCTCTGTCCCTTTTGGCCGGGTCTGGAAGCAGCCCTCTCCTCCAGCCTGGAGCTGCAGACAGGCACTGTGGAGAAGTCAGTTCCCTCCTCCCCTGACCCACCTACTGACTCATCACCTCCTTGGAAGACTGGTGGGTCTTCAAGCAACCCACCTGGAAGGACTCCGGGATGAGGTCTTCCTCGAGGACTGCTCTTGCTGGGATGTTTTGGTGATGATGGTGGCATTTTAATGGCAAGCTCTGAAGTTGTGAGTGGTGTAGCAACATCATTGTGACAGGTCAGAGACCTTGGGGCCACCAGTCTGGGGAACATGTCTCTGGGAAGACCTGCCTGATGCCAAGCACTGTTTGGATCCTGCTGTATGGATTGATATATGCTGGAGAGAGAAAGGACTTGGAGGTGAGGGGTTTTTTTGAGGATTTTAGCTGCCTAAGAGAGGGGATAAGCCACTGGTATCCTGTTTGTGGGATGTCTCGTCTGCAGAACGTCCTAAGCTCCCTGTGTGCTACATTGATTAATCTATACGGGCTTATTTTGAAGAAGCCACAGACCTCATGGCTTTTACTCTTGGCTTTTCCACCTCCCCATTGGAGTATGCCCTCTCCAAAAGCTGAGCTACTTGTCACTCCTCGGAGGATCTCTGCAGCCAGCAAGATGCGACCCCAAGACCTGCAGCGCTGGAAGAAGCACTGGTGCCCAGGAGAGATGGGTGAGGAGCTTCTGCAAGGCATTGGGTGGCCAAAGGCTGCTGAGTCCCCAGGACCAGCAGCTAGAGGGAGATATGACCTCACACTGAGGGCCAGCCCTGTCTATGCCGTGGTTTCCTGTCCTAATGCCAAAGAAAACCTGCCTGCTTTCCAGCGTTTAGGGTCTGTGTAATGAACAGCCATAATGCAGACTTCATTACGTGGCATAAGTAATTCTCGAGATTAAAGACTTTTAAAATGGCTCCTGCTGGAATCCCTGCCAGAGGATTTCTTAGTCCTTGTCTACACGGGAAGTTTTATCGGGTGTATCACGACCAGTACGTGCAGGTCCAGTTACACCAGGAAGGCTCTGTCTAGACACCTTAATTCCAGTATAAAAAGAGCCTTTTTTTTTTTTTTTTTTCCCTTTAGCTTAAATCCATTTGCAAACTGCCCTCACTAAATCGGGGCCTGCTCCAGCAGTGTGAGAGCCTCCCTGGATATTCAGCACATTTGGGTCTGTTTGAATTCCCCACCCCGGGTGCACCAAAGCCCACTCTGCCCCAAGACTAGGGCCTTCTGCCCTGCTGTGGCCCTGGCCCACGGGCTCTAAGGTGGATTGGAGTTTGGCAGCTGCTGGGATGGAGGTGTCTCTTCGTGCCCCAGTCCTTCAGCTTAACCTTGCTCTGCCCCTCTCTGCTTCACAGTCCGTTGTCCCGTGATCCTCATCCATCAGGAACCATTCGAGTCTTCCCCAGCTGAACCTCCTGGGTTTCATTGCGGAAGCTGGTTTGGGGATTTGCCTGCTAAGAGCCAAATTTGTAAGAGCCATTGTTGCATTTTGGATCCTTTGCCACACAGGGAGCCCAGAGTCCCAAATGATCCAGCTTTGAAGCCTGTCCTGGGGCTTTGCAGGCTCTTGAGATCAACCTGGGAGCTGTGCAGAGTTAAGCGGAGGTGCTGCATCTCCTACCGTGCAGCCACGGAACATGACTCCTGGATGCTGGCTCTCTGAGCAGTGGCTTTCCTCTGCTCCAGGTCATCACACAGGTAAGGACCATTGCCATTTTCACACATGCTTTTCTTGCCTATAGCCTTCTGCAGCACCAAGCATTGATTTACTTTTGGGGCTGTGTCCAAACCACCCTAACTCCAACCTCCACTGTGCCTGCGGAGCAGCTGTACTTCACCCTTGCTCTCCTTTTATGACAAAGCCCCTTTTCGCCGTGCGTTTCTGTCTCCTTCTCAAGGTCTAACTCTGCCTCAGTCCTGCCAAGTTTCATTTTGTTTCTTGATTTCCAGACGTGCCTTCCTTTGCTGATCTCTCCCCTACCTCACCCTTATTTCCTTTCCCGAGGCTAGGTGTAAATATCCTTTTCCCATGAAACGCAGGTCCAGGCTCAGAGCATCATTCAAACGGTTGTTCCACCTGCTCTGATCAAAAGGAAGAAAAAAATAGAATAATTTACATTCCCTCCATGTTCATTTCTTTAAGCTCTTCTCTTGTGTCGAGCATGTCATTGTTGTAGCTCTGGTCTAGCTCTGGGCAGGGGCAGTTGTCTGGAGGAGGAAGAGGGTTTGAAGCTTTAACTGGGAGCAGTTAATTGTGTTCCTCTATGAGATTTGTCCTGGTTCAAAACAAAATGGATCTGAGGAAGTCACGTGGCTTCTGTTAGGTGAGAGGATCCCGTTGTTATCTCTTTTTTTTCTCCTTCTTTCCCTCTCCTAACCATCTCTGTCTGCAGATTTATTGGAACTTAGGTTGCCAGGAGAGTGTTACTGAACAATTATCCCATGCTACCTTACAGTAACCTTTGCAAAAAAAGTGTTTAGATAGAGAAACGACATGAACTAGTCATTAATATCTCACAGGTCAGAGTTACGGATGTTGCATCGTGATGAAATATGTATTTCTTCCTATTTCTTAGGAAAATGGGCTTGTGAGACAGAGTAAGATTTATGATGATCTTAATTAGTTATTTCCTAGCTTTCAAAATGTTTGGGTTTGAGAGATGATATGATAGATAATTAACTTGTTGTCACACGGTGACTTTTAAAATGAAATGTTTGTTCTCAAAATATTATCTATCTCAGTATGCATCTTATGTGTGCCATAGCGCACACACACACACACACGTGTGTGTGTGCAGATAAAGACATGTGTGTGCATCCCCACAGCATTTCCCCCTCCCCCCCGCCCAGCTGCAGGGGTAGGGAGCAGAGGGTGATACTCTCACCTCAGGCATCACCCCGTGCCCTGCATCAGGCTGAGCAGAGGGCACTGCTGATCTTGCTGGGTTTGTCCTTCCCCTCCTGCTGGACCCACAGAGCGGACAGGGGTGGCATTCTGCCCTGCCCTCTCCTCTGCGGGTTTATGGCCTGAGGAGTCGGCTAGAGATGTAAATTTGGGGGTTTTCTGGTCTGTCAGCAGACAGGAGATGTCCACATCAGCTCACCAGTGGGGCTGTCAGGAGAAATTGTGATTTTTTTTTTCCCTCTGCTTTGCCCTAGAACCCAGAAGGGATGGCACCCCAGCTCCCTCAAGGTCCTGTGCTGACTGTTTTCGGGAAGTCCTCCAGACCAGTAAGCTCCAGGGACATCTGCCAGTAACATGGTGCTGCTAAGAGGTGGGGGGTTGTGACTTTTTTTTTTTTTTTCTGTTTTCTGAACGAGTAAACTCTAAATGAAAGGAACTGTACCCCTCATTGCTACATCCCTCGGGGCGGGAGGGGGTTGGAGAGAGACTCCAGGGAAGGCGGAGAGGGCAGGTTTGCATTGACCCCAAAGGATGCTGGATGTGGTCCCTGAAGCTGTGGCTGCGCGGTGCCTCGTCGCTGCAGGGAGCAGAGCTGCTGCAGGAGGAGAGAGGTCACCTGGAAGTTGATTTATTTTTTTCTTTCTCTCTCTTTGACATTTTTCATCAAAGCTTTATAAATAACAGACAAAACCCCTGGGGAAAAACCTCCCAACTAGTCGCCTGTTGCAAATACTCCAGGAAATGGGCTGAGGAGCGGGGCGGGGGGAAGAGGGAAGGAAGGCTAAATTTGGTGGCTTTTATTTTTAACAAGGGCCATTTCAATCTGTTTTAAACCC
>VZTU01011458.1:187067-198383 GCA_013400835.1 Zapornia atra
GGGAGGGGGGTGGGGGGTCTATCCTTGCATGGTGTGTGGTTCCTGCAGGCAGGATAGGCACTGACCTGAAGTTCCCACAGCCCTTCCACCTGCACAGTACCAGAGTAGGTTTAGTTGATGCTGGTGGCTCTCCTGGCCTTGATGGCTCTCAATTTCAAATCTTTATCATCTGCACGTTCTTCTGCGTTGCTGGCCAGGATGAAGGGCACAAATAGCCTCACCATCAGCATCACACACATGGAAAGAGACAGAGTTTATTTTCCAGTTTTCTTCGAGGGTCAGAGGTCTGCTGCCTTGTGCTGACCTCCCTCCCCTGAGCTAGTGTGCTTCAGTCATCCCTTTCACTATGTTTGTCACCCTCCCCCTGTTTCCTGGCCACCTCTGCACGGCTGCTGGGCTGAGGGATGGTGGTGGTAGCACAGGGGAAGAAAGCTGAGAGGTCCTCTGAAAGGGGCAGGCATACACCAGGAGCCTTTTGAACCGAAACAGCAAGATGCCTTGCTTAAAAATGGTGAAATGTGTTTCTGTCTTCTTCATTCCTCTCCTTATATTTCTTCTCAGGGAAAAAAAAACGAAAACCAACCCGATTTGTGAAGCTGGATCCAGAGCAAGAGCAGCTTTGGTGTCTGGTTTGCAGTTGATTTAAAACTTGAGCAAGCCCTGCTAATTGCAGCCTGCCCTTCTCAAGTTTCTCCAGCCCTTGCAGTGAAGCTCGACCTCATTCACCATTTCCAGGCTTCAAGGTTTGGATACTGTTTACCTGGCATTTCTGCTTCTAAAAGGACTCTGGAGGCTGGAAGTTTGGGGGTCCACGCTTCTAACCACTTTGGTTACCTCTACCATAAAAGAATCAGGCTGGTGGGGAAATGGTTGTGTGTTTATTTGAAAGAGCAGAAAGGAGGGGAGGGGAGGGGAAGGGAAAGGAAAGGGAAGGAAAGGAAAGGAAAGGAAAGGAAAGGAAAGGAAAGGAAAGGAAAGGAAAGGAAAGGAAAGGAAAGGAAAGGAAAGGAAAGGAAAGGAAAGGAAAGGAAAGGAAAGGAAAGGAAAGGAAAGGAAAGGAAAGGAAAGGAAAGGACTGCAGCACATAGGGGTTCATGTCTCAGGGGCTGGGAGGAAAAGAGGGAAGGATGGGGGTGTGTGCGTGTTACATGTGCACCGGTCCATGCAGTGTCCTACAAGGTGGAAGAAACGCCCCTTGGTAGTGCATCCCTATGGTTGTTGCATTTGCTTCTTGGTTATTGTATGGTAAATGAAGAGCAATAAAATATTCTGTGGTGGGCATGTTAACGACAGCAATGGCTTGCGTTTTATGGGATGATTTGGGGAGCAGAGGAGGTAGGTTGTGTCCATCTGGCACAACCTGATGACCCGTGGAGGGGCTGCTTTGCCCCAGTTCTCAGAGATGAAGACGCCCGGGTCTGCTCCCACCCTGGTACCCAGGAGCTAAAGGTCAGGAGAGGGGCTGGTGGGGCCTCAGCTCCTTGGAAAATGATCTTGCATATTTATGTGACGGCGGCAGAGAGGTTTGTGTTGAGACTTTAGCAAATTAATGAATTAGAAGACAAAGATTCAAACTAGTGTTCTTTGTTTTCCGAAAAGCAGACGTGGTCGTGGCTTCCAGTTACAGCAGAAGCATAAAGAGAGGTTTTCCTAGCAGAAAGGAGAGTTCTAGCTAGCAAAACCCTGCAAGAAAACGTCCATGCCTCAGGCAGGAGGCAGGCAGCGCAAGGGAAGCGGCAGCAGCGGCTGGTGCTTCAGCACGTTTACAGGGGCTGAAGAGCAGAGCTGGGACTGGTAAGAGGGTGTGGGGGGCAACCCTGGGAACCCCAGGTCACCTGACCAGCTCGCTTCATCCCACAGCAGTGCTCTCAGCATTGGCCAAGGCACCACCACTCGTGTGTTGCCCCTGGAGTCGCTGGCTGAAGAGCAGCAGTGAGGCAAGGGAAAAAAGCAACGCCCTATTATTTTTTTAATCTGTAGTTAGACACATTTTCTTCACAAAATGGGCACCCTCCCTCTTTTTTTGTCTGTGGGCCTGGCTGTTTGTGCTTTGCTGATGCCTGCATATGTAGCAAAAGGAGGTGCTGGTCTTGTCTTGGGAGGTAACATAGTGCAAATCACTCTCATCTGGAAATCCTTTGGGTCTGAACCTGAGCGCTGCGCTTCTGCTGGGGCTCTGTGCCCAAACCAGTGGAGCTAATGACCTGAAACCATGGGGAAGTTTGGACACAGGCTGCAACTCCATCTCCTGGTAATGCACTTCTCGGATTAGGAGAAGCTTCCCTGGCAAACTGGGAAGGAGTCCAAGCTGGGGAGCTGGTGTGATAGGAACTGACAGGGCTAGAAATTTGATTTCTGATTCTTTGTGCATGTATTTCTCATGGAAGAAGGAGAAGGAGCCAGGAGTACTTTGAATCCTGCAATCATTAAAACCAATTCCACTTTTCCTGCCCCTGCCCACCTCCCGATATGTGTGTGAAACAATCTTTACAGCTACACAGCCATCAGATGGTATCGACCCAGCAGTGGAAATTGCTATTGACTGCTGCTGGTGCTGCTCTCTGCACTTCCGTGGCTTTTAAAGCGACACTCTTCAGGTGATTTCACTTTGCACTTGATACAGCCTGGGAAGCCGTGCCTCAGACGCCTGCGATGTGCCTGTGCATGTGTATGTGCAACACACACCGCAGCTCCCTCCTCTTCCTTCAGCAAGTGGAGGAGATGCCCACCCTGGAAACACTTGTCTAATGGGAAGAGTCAGGAATGCGATGGGTTTATTTATTTATTTTTAGCTTCAGTCTGTTACCAAGGGATTCTTGTGTCCCTCCACAGATTTTTCCTGCTGCAACCCCGGCACCAAGCCAAGAATATTCTTCTACCCTTTGTTGAGGGATCCATCCGGTCCTACATCAGTTGAGGACTAGATACATTGATTTCTTGCTTTAAGGGGAACCTCTGATTACACATTACAAATGCTTTCTCATCTGCTCTGCGTTTCAAAGAAAAAAACCTAGGAAATAATAATATTTGCCTTTTATCACAAGTGGTTTGTGCAACCTAAAAAAACCCTTTCATCATGAAGCGTGAGAGCGAGGTCCACCATTCAGAGAAGAAGGCTGTGATGGTGGGGTCTCCTAGGAGCTGCTTCCTTTTGGGATGTTACTCCAGGGCTGTTGGCAAGCACTGGCTTGGAGAATGCTACATTATATAGGCTATGAGAATAGAATAGAATAGAATAGAATAGAATAGAATAGAATAGAATAGAATAGAATAGAATAGAATAGAATAGAATAGAATAGAATAGAATAGAATAGAATAGAACAGAACAGAACATGCTTTGGTTAACGACAATTCCTGGGGCAAGGAGTAAAGCAGGGTGCTACCCACACTGCCCTGTGCTCCAGACCTGGCTAGGCTAAGCCTTTGCTCTTCCTCCAGTCTCATACCTTTGACTCCAACCGCAGGGCAGTGCCCAGGAGCAGCAGCTGGCCAGATGTGTCCAGAGTCTGTGTGCAAGGAGTCCCCTTTCTCATGTGGAGCAGTGACTGTCTGAAGCTTCGAAGGCAGCCCCTTAGCTCAAAGGCGGATAACCACTGCCATAAGCTCTGAGCGGTCCCTGACAGCCTTGACTTCAGATCACAAGGCTGGCAAGCTCCTGAGGTTTCAGGAGACATGCCTGTCGTTTCCCCATGCTCCAGCCCAAGTCCTGGGAATGGCTTTCCCTGGTTTACATTGAGTCTTGGGCTTCATGTGGTGAGTCTGACCCTTCTCAGCCTGGCTCTGTCACAGCTGAATGGGAGGGAGAAGTGGAAATAGAAAGGGCATGTCTCGGCGGGATGGTTTGCATTCCCAGCACTGAGCCGGCTGGGAAGGGAGATGGAGTTGCCTGGGGGTCAGCAGGCACGTTGGCTGCTGCAGGCAGAGCTGGGGGCATTGCAACAGAGGCAGAGTGTTGCCTGGCCTAACAGCGGCTGAACGTGCTGAGCACTGTCCTGCATGCTTGGGACAGCTCTCTGAGGACAAGGTACAGGGCACCTTTGGGTCAGCACATGTCCCTTTGCCACTTCTGCATCTGCTGCCCACCCCTGGGCTGGCCACAGGTCATGCATTTCAGTCCGGAGCTGACTATAACCACCTGTGTTCCCTTCCCCACGAAACCAAACAGCTGTGGCTGCCTTTGCCTCTCCTCCCTTTGCCCTCTGCTCATGGTGGTCTGCATCCCCTAGGATGCTTCTACCATTTCTCTCCCCCCATCCCCATCCGACTGCTGGGAGCCCAGCACTGCCTGTTCTGTGGGGACCTGGGAGAACTCTTCTCCTCCTCCTTGGACTCTGACAGTGTCTGTCTTTCTCTCTGTCCTAATTCTTGTATTGCTCCAGAAATAGACTATCCAACTGGGGAGTGAACAATTAGCTGGAGGAAGAGGCTGAACAGCCTGGAACACAGGAGGAGTTGTGGCTCTTTTATTTGAGGCCAGGGCAGCGTGAGCTGTGTGGGGTCCTCCCAGCTTGGGCCCTGAAATACAGGCTCCTGTGCAACACCTGCTTGGGGCCTCTCAAAATTTAAAGCCAGGTCTTTACCACGAGTAAATCGGTACTGCTTCAAATCAGGTTCATTGATTTACATCCTTTGGGGACCCTCCCCAGTATGAAACCGAGGGAAAAGCAGCACGTTTGAGTTAAAAGATTTTTGAGTTTTATGTGTCCTTCTGTCTTCCCCATTGCTGTGACCATGGCGCTCTCATCCTTTTTCCATCCCTCTGGCAAGCATCTTCCAGCCCTCTCCCAAAGACCCTCATCCCTTGGACATCTTGACTTTCACACTCATCAAACAAAGGTGGGAAAGCCACAGCTGCTGCTGTGTGGGAGGCTGCAGAGCAGCATCTAAGACCTCCATCTCCTTTGGCCCAACAAGACCCTCTTCCCCAAGCCACAATCCTACTGAACCTGAGTTCCCATCCTCTGGGCTGGGGCGTTCCCTCCCTAGCATAAGCTGAGCTGCCGGCGTCAGCAGGCCACCCATTGAACACAAGTGCTAGGTGGCTTTCAGCTCTCTGCAAAATGTGAACAGCTTTTGCTTTGCAGGCTTTGCTCTCGTCCAGAGCGAGTGACAACCTCTTCTTTCCAGCTGGCCCCTCTGGAAAACAGTGCCTGGGGTGGGCAACCTACTCCCCCATCCCAGCTTCCGGCTCCACCGTCCCACAGTAACCAGCTGCCGCTGGAGCGTACATGTGCCCTTACTGAACAAGCAGCATTTGAGTTTATCTTTCTCCTAGGCTTAAGCTGCCTAAGTCTTTCGGGGGTGAGGTGCGATATGTGACTTGACAGCAATTCTAGGTGAGATTTTTTCCTCCTGGGAAAGCGTGGTAAGAAATTAAGCGTTGCAGGTAAAAGGAAAGTACAGTCCTTGGTGAACTTGGGTTGGGCCTGGGGACAGGAGAGCTGCTGCTGTGATTTGTGGTTATTCTCTCTGCAGTGCTGCCTCCTTGCTCACAAGTGAGAGGGAAGTGGTTTTGACACCTCTATGTGACCTGGGAGCCGCAGGGAAGTGGTGGTGGCTTGTGTTCTGGAAAGACAAGGTCATCGACAAGGGTGGCACGAGCATCTTTGGTTCTCATGACTGTAAGAGAATCCAAATGTTTTCTATTTGTTGGAATTGAAGTGCACGTCCTGGTTTGAGGCTGCCAGCTTTTTGAAATTCGGTGCTTCCCAAGGTTCTGTGCAATACAGGGATATTACTGGGAAAGCTGCTGCTAAGAGCAAGAGTGAAAATGGATGTCTGGTTGTGAAGCCTATCTGTCTGTCCCACAACCTTCAGGGCCTGCCAGGGAACGTGTTTCCTGGGCTGTGAAGAACCAATATGGGACATAATCGTATATCAGGGATTATATCGATCACTGTCTCAGACCTATTCAGACAAGGACACCGGCACCTTCTGGAGAAGGAGTGTTGCTCCTGCTCAGGGAGCCTGGGGAGAGCATTGAATGCATGGCAGTGATGGTGTGCGAGGGGAAAGGACTCTCTTTTAGGGAATGCTGGGCCCACGTTCCAACCAATTAGTGGAATGGAGCTGAAAAAACCTACAGGAGGGACTAGACTGATAATAAGCAAAGTGCTCAAATATGGGAAGTTGGGGAAGAAGCCAAATGAAAATGAAACGAAAGGCTAAGGTCCAACTCCAGCAGTTGTGTAGAAAGGATGGGACAGCTGATAATAGGAAAGCCTGCAGGAACACTGGGTCAAAACCCCTGTGAGAGAGACTGGAGGAATCTGTGAACAAGCCAAGGGGGGGATTTTATCGAAAAGCGAGTCAGCAAATTGGAGCTGTTGGCTTGCTTACTGCCGTACAGACCTAGGTCTCTCGCTGTGACCTCTTCTTTGCTCACTGCTTTGTGGTGGTGGGCAACTTGAAGGGCATGTGGGATGGCGGGGCTCTAGCTCAGACAGCAGCAAGGATCATCTTGATAGAACTTTGCATGGAGGGTGCATGGACACTTCCCACCAACTTTACTGCTGCACAGGGGCTGAGGCTGCCTGCTCTATCTCTTTACTCAGGGCTGGTGAGAACTGTCTTTGGGGATAGCCTCAAACCCCTTTTATGAAGGTGAAATCAGAAAGCCATAGCTGAGCCTTTCTTGGCCTTGGAAATCCATGTAAAGCTCCAGAGAGGAAAACCAACTTCTGCCTGCAGATGAACTCCATAAAGACCGCTTGAAGGTGCATGATGTGGTGGAAAACAACCCAAATCCATGAGTTTGTGCCTGAGACACACAAAAAAACCCCATTCTAGATACCTAGAGTTCACACGAGGCAGCACGGATTTCTCTGACAGACACTGAGAGTGATGAAGGTAGGTGTTACATCATCACTTTTGGGTGATAACCTCAGCTCTTGCCAGTGGTTCACAGAGCAAAGGCCCTCCTCCTTCTTGTCCCTCCATTTCCCCATCTGTAAGAGGCGACTAGGGATATGCTGCATTGGAAGATCATCTGCCAAGGACCTTACTGCAGCAGTGAGCCCATAGCGCTGGTGGTGAAGAGGAGGTCTCCTTTGGTGGCCTGACTTGGGAGATGTCCCAGAGAAGCTGTGGAATACGGTCACATGTTTGTCCCTCTAATGTGGCTTTCTCTTTATAGAAGCGCTTTGAAGAAGGAGAGAGACACAAGATAAAAGTGAATTTAACGGCTATTCTGTATCCTGTGAGGAACATCAGCTGAAAGATGGGGCAAGTCCTTTCTACTCTGGTGTGGAATAGCCCTGCTGTTATTGGAGGACTCCCTGCCTGCTTTTGTTGATGTTTTCCTCTGATAGCTTTTACCTGACTTGTTTTCAAAACCCTTATTTTGTTGAGCCTTCAAAAACTGCATTTCCTCCCTGAAATTCAAATGTGGGGTCTGGAAAAATGTCTGAAAGGACTTTACAGATGGTTTGCTGCGACGTCAAAGTCCCAGAAATAGGATGCTCCGGAAGGGAAGTCACCTGTTTATTTCCAGGAGGGCAGAGAATTTCTTTTAAACAATGCAATTTTCTTTTCAATTACAGACAGTTTGGGGGGGGAGGAATGGCACGAGTCTCTAAGAAAGAGCACGTGATCACAATTAAAGGATGCGCTGTGCTGTATCAGGAGGTAGCACTTAAACCCGGGAAAGCCTGAATATTGACTATAACTCATTGTAATTATACCATCTATTTTGAACATGTAAATATGTTTGGTAGCACTTACACGTTTATGTCAGCTATTGGGAAAAGCCGTTTGCCTTTTTGGTAAACTTCTGAGGGTAAGAATTTTGTTACTTGCATTTGAATAAGCTGCAAACAAGTTTAGATGGAATGAATTTTGGCATCAGCAGCCACCAATCCCCTCTCCTTTGGCTGCAGTATTTAGTTTTGTGGATAGGAGATATTAACTAAGCGATGCATTTAATTAAAACACGTGTTTCTCCCAGGGTACACCAGGACCAGGGCAAAGTGGGGGTGATGCAGGGGATGGGAACGGGGCAAGCGGTAATCCATTTTTGACTCTCTGACTGCCCGGCTAGTTCTTCCCACCTCCTTTGAATGGGACCCAGCATTATTGAGCTCCTTTTGAAAGGGCTTTGAGATCTACACCTTGAGATTGCTCGGAAGACCGAGGTCCTTTGCTCAAGTCTAACGTACAAGCCCTGTGAAACCTTGGAAGCTGATTTAACCTGGCACTGCTGGTGAAGCTGTGTCTCTGCTAAAATTGATGAGAAGAATCCCTTCGCTTCTGGGGACTGGGATCCTTCACCAGGGGAAATAATTCTGAGCCTATTTCCCTCCCCTTTGACATTTTTCTGTATTATCAAAAGCCAAAGGAGTAAGGAAGAAGGTTAATGGCTAAATTGACAAATAAACAATCTGTTCAAAGCAGCAATTTAACGTTTCCGGGTAAGTTTAAGAATCTCCTCTGAAAACCGTTTAGGAATGTAAACTGTGCTGCGCTTCAAGCCCAGAGTGACTATCCATCTGGAGCTCGCGGCGCTATGGGGGATGTGGCTGGCTGGAAAAGAGGAAGGGTTTGGGATTTTCCATGGAATAGATGAGCGGGAAATTGCAGAAGTAGGAGGAAAATTAATTTGGTTACGGCAAAGGGAGAAGGGCTTCGCCACAGAGGTGTTTCAGGTGAAGAAGCCCTTCCCATGACGTTGTGATCTGTATGCTCTCTGACTCTGGGGTGTCTGGTTTTGGGCAGCAAAGCAGAAGTGTCCATGGCTCTCCTCACCAAAAATAAAATGTTTAAGGCATAAGAGGCCAGGAGCCCGCTTTTCATCCCAGCGTGGCGTGAGTGTTGGGTGACGATGATGGGGAGATGCTTCCCTGGCACTCAGAGAAAGTGTTTGGCCGTGGTTGCCAGGGCTCCGCTTTGCCACGGTAATGGTGCATTAACAAGAGCTTGATTTTCATTTAATAAATAATGGGAATTGTGCTCCGACAGAGCCAAGATTTTAAACAAGAGACTCCCGTAAACATTTTGTTCAGGAATCTGCGATAAACCAAAGATAGCGTTAGCTGTACTCAGAGGGAGTGGGGACGCCAGACTTGGAACCTGTCCATCTGCTTCACCATTGAAACAAAACCACTTTATAACCACCACGGAGGAGAGGAAGCGATGCAGCTTGGCACATGCACTTACACTACGTGTGGTGGAAATGTTTATTCTTTATTTCAGAAAGATTTAGTGGGTGTAGAGATAATAGACCGTAGAGCTCGCTTGCGTCTTGGGGAAGGAGGGGTGATGGTGTTTGGGTTTTAAGGGAGTCCAGTGTCGGCTCCCGTGGGGAATATTTTCGGTAATACCTATTGCAGTCTCAGGCACTTGGAAGGCGGGAGGAGATGGAGGAATGAAACGTGCTTTTCAGGAGAGGTGTTGTAAAGGCCCTGGGATTAGTTATCTCTGACAGGAGGGATTTTACAGACTCCAGCAGAGGCAGGGGCCTGGCCGTTTCTGTGTTGGCCCGATGGCTCCCCCAGACCCTGTGCTTCCCCTTGAGGAGAATTGTGTGGGCAGAGCCGTGGGGCTGCCTGGGGCTCACTGACCCCACAGACAACTTGCCTCACCCCCACATGTGCCTCATACCCTTCCTGGGCCGGCTCCCCCAAGGGTCTTCTGGCTCCTGCTCTCTATTGTCTACCTCATGTGCCAAGGCATTGTGTCACGGCTCAAGAAGCGGAAGAAGGATGTGAAATATAAGAGTCTGTGGGGTCAGCAGGCCACTGCGTGCCATGGTCCCTAATGTCCCTGTCTCTGTGTCTCCCTGCCTCCACAAACCATTGGTCCCTTTTTGGCTGTGCTCCTTGTCCTGAGAGCCACTCAAAATCCAACCCGAAAGACCCTGGATTGAGCTCTGGGGGGGGTGGGAGAGTTCCTGCCGGAGTTTGAGACAGCTTGCGTCTAGACTCATGTGCAAGCAGGCGCGTGAAGGGATGACTAAGTGTCTGAAAGTTTGGACCTTAGGAGTCCTTGGCTCTTTCTTTGTTGGATAAAGTTCCATTCCCTATGAAGCCACGGAGATAAAGAATATTTTTCTCCCTTTTTTTTTTCCCCTTTTTCAGAAAAGTGAAAAAAAATATATATAGAGATAAGTCTTGGGCGAGAAAGCAGAAACCTTTGAAAAATTTTGGCAAATCAAGAAACAGAGTGTGTTGAGTGAAACATTTCATAGCGACAAAAATCAAAACATCTCACTTCGCCTTCAACCACTTTAAAACATTTTAATGGTTCGAAAGGAAATTTCAAAATGAAAAGTCATGTTTTGCTTAAAACACTGGAAAGTGTTTCATTAAAAAGGAAGAGTGGAAGCAAAACAATTGCCTTTTAAAAATTTTTTTTCCCTTTTCCCCCCCCTCTTTCCAATGAACCTGATGACTCTTTCCCAAGCCTGCACCCAGGTCCAGAACCGGGGCTTGGTCCATCATCCCTCGTGTTATGAGAACCCTGGAGCTGGCAGCCCTCAGATCTGAGAAAAGGATGTGTAAGAGCATCCCCCACGCAAACCTTTATGACACTGTGGCTACCTTCCATTTATTCTTTTCTAAATACAAATCTGCAAGCAAGCTGGGTCTCAGGGCCATACCGGCTCACTGTACATGGGGGCTTCTTGGCCACTGGATGGTCTCAGACCCCCAGGATGCCTAGAAGGGCCGGGGAAGCCGCCACACCGGGACATGTGTGTCTAAACAGCAGGCTTGGTGGCCGTGGGACCTCTGCTAGTGCACGTGGGACCGTGGGGTGCAGGATGCCGTCCAGAGAGATGCACTTGGAAAGGCCCGGCTTGCGGGACCGGGAGGAGGAAGGAGAGACATGGCACCATGAGGGGACAGCAGCGGCTGAGGTGAGAGGGAAGGAGCCCCCAGGGACGTTCGGAGGAGCGGGGACCCCGCTCCCGCCTCGCATACGGGGCCGACGCTGCGGCGGCGGCAGCGTGAGGGGGCAGAGCCAACTGGCCGGCGGCGAGAAGGCCCGGGGGCGGCGAGAAGGCCCGGGAGCTGCCCGAAGGGCGGCGGGAAGGCTGCGGGGTACAGCTCTGCGGGGAGGCGGGCCAGGGCCCAAGCCGGGGCTGAGGGCAAGCGCTCAGAGCGGCGCGAGAAGCCGGCCGGCCGGGGGTCCNGCCCGCCCGGGGGTCGGGGTAGCCCCGGAAAGCCGAAACCTCAACGGCCAACCCGCTCCAAGGCCGCCGTCCCGCACCACCCCTTCCCCCTCCGCCCGGCGGCCGAGGCCGCTTTAAGGCGCGGGCGGGGCGCGGCCCCCGGCCCACCTCTGAACCCGGAGATTGACGGGCGGCCGCGGAGGAGGCGG
>VZTU01011458.1:203154-226478 GCA_013400835.1 Zapornia atra
CTGTGTGTGTGTGTGTTTCATCTCTGCTGTTGGCTTTCTGAGCCGACCAGCGGCAATCCGTGGGCTTTTTCATGCCGCTCCAGCTGCCTTGCTTTAGCACGCTGCGAAGTACTTGACTTCTCTCTTCCCACCCCCCCCCTCCCTTTTTACAACAAGGACTGTAACAGTCAATAATTCATATCTAAACCATATAAGCAAGGGCATGACATGAATGAAAGTGACAATAAATATGATTGCACACCCAGTTGATATACATTGATAGTTACACATAAAAGGGGAACAGCTTTTGGAAACCTGAATCTGGGTCTTATTTTTTTCTTTCCTTAAATACACACACACATATATATATAAACCTCCTAGTGTGAGCAGCTGATTGAAAATACAATTGCTTGACTCTTGCAATATATATAAAATGACTAAGGGGGCCCTTTGTTAAAGGTTGTTTGTGCAGCACGTAGCCCAGACAAAGCACCTACCGATGGCATTTGGCTCTCTGAAGCCCTCGCGGCTGCGTGGCCGGGTCTGACCTTCCTGAGGAGCCCTTCCTTATGGGATTCCCACAATATCCAGCTGTGGGTTTGGTATGGGAACCTCTGTAGCGTTTATAGGATGCGAGGTGAGGCAGTCTGCCTAGAGATAAATTTTTATGGGTGATTTTATAGTCTTTCCCTTCGTGCCACCCCAAAAAAAAAAAAAAAGGAGCCACCAAGTTCCTTTCCTTCCCCTGTCTTTCTACATTTATTTTGTGTGAGCCAAAGAAAACATTCATCTGCCTTTTTCTCTGTATTTGATGCTGTGGTCTGTACGGGGGTACTTTTTGGCAGGGTAACTGATTAATCCCCGCTCGGCTTTGCTATCAGTGCAGTCCCAAAGTTAGGGGATGGGGAATCTGCTGGGGCCAAACCTGGTGGGAAATGCAGGGATCTGTGGGGATGCCAAGGTGTCCTGGGGAGGGATGAGGAGCTGAATGTACCCCTAGTGACTGGGTGGGATAATTCTTGTCTGCAAAGGAAATTCAAGAGATGTGGTATGGGGTGAAGTGTGCTGCTGGAAATAAAGGATATTCAGGTGTGAGCCGGGGCTGTCAGACTCTTAATTTTATTTGTTGCTGTTGTGCCTGGTTCACTTGGCTACAGGGCCGCTGTACAGAGATCTCCGAGGAGGTCGAATTGAGATGGCTTTTGGGATGTTTTTTATCTACCCTCGTCTAGCTTTACAGTGAATTATTTTACTTTGCAAATTCTGAGACAACCTCCTCTCTCCCCCCTCTGCATCCCCCAAAGCCGGGCTTTGTAAGGAAGCGAAGGGCCAGATGGTTTTGGTTTGTTTATTTTATTTTTTTTAAATTATCACTTTGTGGGCCCGATGCTAGGAGGAAGTTAGCTGTGTGTTGGGTTGGTTTTTTTTTTCTGGGGCTGAGGGTACCGCCTGCTTCTGTTTGCTCACTCCTTCCTTGTGGGCAGCGGCGTGAAAGTTGAGCCAGCTTCTTTCTCTCTTCCCACTTTCCAGTTTGCTTCCCAGAGGTGGCTTTTTTTTTTTGCATGTGTCGCCTTTTGAAATCCTGGTGATTGTTTGTGGTCACTGGTGGGTGTTGGAAAGTGCGTGCGTACATCGTTCCCCCCCGGCGCTACGATGTGCAGAAATGTGTGTTCAGTTACCCCGCTGCCTGATTTAAGTGACTCCAGAGCCTTATGGAGACTTTACCACCATCTCTTGCAACATTACGGCTAATATTTCATAGCGTTAACATTGTCTCCAGCAAACCCAAAGTGTCCATAAAGTTCTTGGGGAAAAAGAGGTCGTCTGTGTTGGCCGAAGAGTTCCCTTTTGCACTCAGGCTCTTTGGTTGTTTTAAAGCCTTTATAAATGCTTTTAAAAATAGTAATAATAATAATAAGAGCTTGGTGGGTTGCCTTTTTGTCTGCGACCTGGAGGTAACTGCTTTTGGGGTGATGTCTGTCTAAAAGTAAGAGAAGTTGAGAGGTTTGATCTGAGTGGGAGTGTGGGCGGGGGGGGGGCCACACGACACTGCTGCTTAAATTCCCGTAGAAGTTGTCCGCGTTCATTTGGTGTGTTTTCACTTGCTGTTGGTCGCTTTGTTGCGAGGGAAGGGGCAGGACTGCCTTCAAATGGCTGGCTGGCTTTTTGGAATAATAATTATGGAAATGGGAGGCATTGTTGTCCTAAATACAATTGATTCCTCCGTCAATAGGGATTGAAATCGGAAATCACGTTGCTGATTTTATAAAAAGTTTGAAGGCAGGGATAGGGGCTCTGTCTTTATGGCTGGGGTTGGGTTTTTTTTTTTCCCCCTTCCCTTGTTTTTTTTTCTTCCTCTCTTGGTATGTTTTTTTTTTAAGCTGTTCTCTGCATGAGCAGAATAGCTAAGCAGAAGAATCAGGCAAGGCATACGCAGACGTGGGGTCCTTGGATGGCAAACTGGAAAATATCTGCTGTCAAAATGCAGCAGCATCTATTTCAGCTGTGAGCCTTTCCCAACTCCCATCTCGTTCGGCGGGGAGAGGCTGAGCGCAGGATATATGACCATTTAATCTGATTCCTCCTCCTTAAGAGCTTTTCCCATCCTTTCACTTTCTCTGCTCTTTTGGGGGAGGTGAGGGCATCGGGCGAATTCTACTTCTTAAAAAGACCCTGACTTTGTGTTTGAAATCTCCAGATTTTTATTTTCTTAATGCCTGCCCCCCCTCGCCTGTTGGTGTTGAAGGTATTCAGGTTTAAAAGAAAAATATACATACCACCAATGGGGGGGGGGGGTGTGTTTAAGAAGTGGAATATTTATAGACAGCACTGATTAGCTGTGCAATTGTTGTTGAATAATGGGTTTATTTTTTTTAATTTTAGAACATAATAGCTATATAAGGTGCCTCTTAGCTACCTTTCCCTGTGCATTATCTTCACCAAACTTAACTCAAATCAGATCTTTGGAGGAGGTAGGATTTTTTTCCCCTTTTCTTCCTTAACACCCCTTTGTTCTCTCCAGCTCTGTGTTCAATTAACACCCCCATCGCAGAACTGTAGTCTTTTTTTTTTTAATGTCTGTTACTGTATTTCACTTCTGACACCTCTCTTATTATTCTTGCCTGCTATTTCTCTTTAATATAGCAATTATGATACGGGGTTTCTTTCTTTCTTATTCCCTCCTTTCTCTCTCCCCCCCACCCCCCCCTCCAACTAAAGCCCCACCATGAGCAGCACGAGGAAAAGAGGGGTAGCTGTGGTGTGAACAGTGCTTGTGGTTTTGGGGTACAGGGGACAGCTCTAAGTGGGGTACACTGGCAAGTCCGAGGCCCCTTGGATTAAGTTTTTCACAGGGTGAGATAAGCAGCTTGCTTTCCTTCTCCACCCTCCTGCCCTGCACCCCAGCCCTTCTCTGAGGTTTCAAACCCTGCTATCCTCCTTATCCCGCATTCCCAGGAGGTTTTCCAAGGTGCAGGGGAGAGTTAAACACCCCAATTTGAATTTCGTAATGAAAGTGCTGGTGCTTCAGCCCCAGAGCATGGGGGTCCCTGCTCTGCTCTCGGCAGGTTCCAGCTCTCGCCTGGCTGCTCCCTCTTCTGCTCTTCAAAGGGGAGGAAGTCTTTACTTTTATATTTATTATTGTTATTGGGTTTTTTTTTCCTCTGGTTGAGAGGCTTAGGAGGAAGAAGTGATGCTTCTCTCTCCCAGCCGCACGGGCTCCTCACAGGAACAGGGTCTGCCACGTACGTCCCTGCTGCGGCTGCCCTGGGGATAAATGAAATATTTTGGCAGAGTGGGGCATCCAGCCAGCGCTGCCCAAGGAAACCTCTCTGCAGCTCACAGTTGCTTCAGGAAACCTGATGTCTTCAAGGGAAAGGAGGGAAAGGAAAGCTCAAGGGGCTGGAAGAAAAAGATGGTTTAGGAGGGAAGGCAGCACCTGGGAGACCTCAGTGGAAGGCTCTAGTACCGGAGAGGAGTGGCCACCTTTGGGGACTGACTGGGAGGGGTTGGAAACCAGTCACCCTGATGGGAAGGGAGACATGTCCAATAGGTCCTTGTGGCTGGAAGGAGCAAGGTCTTCAGTGTTGGACCTGTGTTGCTGTAGCGTGTCCTCCTTCGTTTTCCTCTTCCAGCGTAGCGTTGTCCATTGGGATCTGCTGGGGATGGATAGCTTTGAAGGACCCTGCTTGCAGGCAGATTTTTCTTTTTCCATTTTAATTTTATATTTTCTTTCCCTCCCCTGGTAGCATGTGGTTGGAGCTCTTTGAACGGAGCAGGCTTAATTAGTTTAATCAAAACTGGCCTTCTGCAATCCTCCAGGGGAGGAGGTGGGAAGCACGGGGCTGCCAGCGGGCTCTTCCTCCCACCTCCTCCCCCTTGGTCCTGCGACAAAGCAGAGAAACCAGATCCAGCTCTGACATGACATTACTGCTCTTGAGGGTACCCCACAATTTGGGGAGTACGGCAGCAAACCTGTTCTTTAGTTTCAGGGCTTGTCTTTTTTGGGTGCTTGAGCAAACTTTGCGGTGATTGCACTGGACCAGGAAGATGGTCTTGAGGGGGAGGAATGTGCTGAGTCCCGTTGCTCCCTATCCCATCTGTTTTCTCCTGGGGGATGGATAAGCTTATCCTTCTGCCGCAGATCCTGTGTTCCCAAATATTCCAGCCTTTGGTTGCACTGGCTGCACCTGGTAGCAGGTTTTGGGTGGCAGTGGCCACGGAGTGTGTATGTCTGGGGAAGGAGGGTACTGGGAAGGTGCCATGCCAACAGCCTGCTCCTTGGATGCTGCCTGCTCACTGCACTGGGCATGATGCGGGGGAGAAGGAGTCTTGGTGCTCAATTAGTGCATGCTGGAAAAATACCTCTCTTAACCCAGGCTGTGTGTAAATAAGAACTACCCAGAGCATCCTTTTACATGACGATGGGGAAGACCCCCAGCATGTTCATGGGTCTCCCCACGTTGTCTCCCCTCACCTCCAAATGGTTTTGGCAGCAGTCAAAGTCATGTGGGTGAGTCCAGGGAAAGAGATGATGTTATCGGGCCTTGTAACTCCAAACGAGAAACTCCGAAGATCTTTCAGGCCTAAATTTCTCCAGGGAAAAAAATGGTTCAAGTTCCCTTATTTGAGGCCTGCGAAGGGATTTCCCCCTCGGAGCGCTGACTGTCTGCGAGCAGAGCTTTTCTAAATGATCTCAAATGTTAGATTTATTCCTGTTAGCAGGCTCGCGCGCTGCGTGCCGGCCCTGCGTCTGAGGGCAGTGGCTGTAAACAAAACGCAGAGAAACTCGGAGACAATTTCATCATGGCTTTTTTTTTCCCCCCTCGTTGCAAGGAAATTACTGCATGCAGCAATTCTTTAGGGGAGCAGGGTGGTGGTTTAAATGTAAATGGTTTTGTTTGCAGTGAGATACACGAGGCTGTGCTGCCGTTGGTGCTTCTGCTGAATCAGAGCTGGGGGTTTTGGTGGGGAGAAGGGGGGAATATGGGATTCTTTCGCTGTCTTTGGTTCAGCATCTCATTTCCCAGTTCCTTCTTCAATCTGAGAGCTGCTGCCTTCTCTGCTAATGAAGCTCCGCAAAGGATTTCGTGATCCCTTGGAAATGTGCTGTTAAGCATTTTACTAGTATTTTTTTCCTTCCTGCACTTAGAGCTGGGGTGCTTTGGGAGGCAAGAGAGCCTAGGGGGTGGCTTGCAGCTGGTGCAAAATACGGGGTACCCAGTGGGAGCAGGGGGTAAGTTGGCATCTGAAGATGTAGTATTTTCTTTTTTCCTACTTTTTTTTTTTTTAAAATTGTTATTCCTTGATTGCATTCCTGGGGCAGTGAGTTTCACCCTCCTGGTAACACATGCTTTGCTTTTGGGGCTGCAGTGGGGAAGGTGCAAAATACCTCTGCTGGCTTCAGCCCCTCTGGGCTGAATCTTTAGGGTTTTGGGTACTGTGCAGGGAGAAGCAATGTAGTGATGTTCCCTTGTGCCATGGGGATGTGGGCTGTACAGCACCTAGTACAGGAGGACGCGGTGCTGGGCTGGGGTTTCGGAGGAGGTAATGTGATTTACAGCAATGGATCTGGTTAATAATCTCCAGCAGCTTCTGTATACTCAGGGGCTGGTTGTATTCCCAGCCAGGTGTTTGCAGACCGGATCAATATGGCCCTATTTGCATGGGGCTGTCCATAATCTAATCAACCAACCTCAATCTGCCTCCTTTGCTTTCCCCAAACATCGTTTTCACCCAGCGATATCCCAGTCCGGTTGGACTGACAAATGTTCCCCGCCGTGGCAGAAGATGCTTGTGCCAGCCTGGGGTCATGCGTGGCACCCCAATGCTGCCAGTGGGTACCGAGGCTGTGCCTTCCATCAGAGCTTGGGATCTGGGAGCACCCCTGCTTTTTAGGGTGTCAGTGGGTGCTGTGTGGTGCTTTGCAGGCTGTCAGCTTCCCAGCATGCTCCGGAGGCATCGACATCAGGGCTTTTCCATGAAATCCCTCCTCACCTTTGGGGAGCATCTGCTGGCAACCCCATTTAAAACCAAAAATGATGTTTTTGTGGGCTGAGCAGTCAGCAGCTTCTGTTGAAAACTGTCTTGGAGGTGTTGAGTCCCCCGGCAACTTAAATAATCTGAGGTGGCGGGCGGTATAGGGATGAATTAACGAAAGCTGTGGCCTGAGGAGGCTGTGGGCTGAATATATTAAAGTGTGGTGTTGTCAGGCCGGCTGCAGGGCTGGGGAGGCACTCGCCTGATGCTTTCTTCCAGCACTGGGGGATTGGTTGGGCTGGAATTACTGGTTTGCAACTGTGTGGATGTGAAATAAAAAGAAAACCAAACCCAAAAAGCACTGAAGAATTAAATCCCTTGGCCTTGTGCTCAAGCCCTGCCCCTGTGTGTGTATGTGTATATATGTATTTAAAGCTGGAACAGAAAGCTGCTTTTCCTGGCTTCTTTTCCTGATGGCAAAGGGGAACCAGCAACTGATGGAGGAGATGATGGAGGGGACTGCTGTGGGGAAGCTGCCTTGCTGGGCTGCCGTGCCTGCCCAGGAGCGGTGTGCTGTCGCTGCTTCTCAGCGTTTTGGGGAGGTCGCCAGCGTGGATAATAGAAATCCCCTCTGACACCTTGAGTGAGCAGCATGTTGTCACCATCCTCTCCCTGCCCAGCCTTTTATTTATAGGAGAAGCTGTACCCAAAATAGCTTTTTCGCTTGGCCTAAGCTGATGGGCTCTTTCCTACTCTTCCCCCCCCACCTTTTTTTTTTTTTTATAAATATACTGATAAATTGAAAACCCTTGGAACAGGCAGTGCTGTGAGGAGCCCTGCTAATCTAAAATGATAACTTTGCCATTTTACTTCAACCTTGGTGAAAAACGAGCGGAGCTGCCTTTGCAAGTGGGATCAGCCTGTCTTAACATCGGCGGCTGGATTTTTTTGTTCCTCACCCGAGTGGAAGCCCAGAAACTCGGCTCCTCATTTCCACATCCCATTTTTGGTTTCACAGGCAGCATTTTGTAACGCTGCGTTTGGCCTGGCCTGGCTGCTCTGCCTGCCCTCGTTATCGGAAGAGGAAAATCAAGTTTCTCTCCTGGTTGGATAACATTTTCAAATTCCTGAGTGATGTCGATTAGCAAAATTAGCGGTGGCAGGTTAACCAGCAAAAATACCCTTCCAGTTGCAAAGTGTTCGTCACTGGTCGCCGCTCCTTTCCCAACGGTCCTGATCCTGGACACATCTCTGCAGTGCAGGGATTATATTTTTTTCTCTTAATTCAGCATGACTGTTTCCTTTGACATTTGATATTTACAAGGCTGGAGCCAAAATGAAAGCGAATCTGCCTGTAACTCCCTGAAATGTGCCTTTCTAATTTCAACATTAATGTTTCAAAACCCAAGCTGCTGGTGGGTGTACATTTGCTTGTTTACACACAGCTTGCTTTTTTTTCCCCCGCTCCTTTCCCAGCGCAGTGATTCTCCAGTGAAACACTGAATGATACAATACCTGGAGCCCTGGGATTCATCGGTCTCCGGCTTTAAGCTATGCGTTTGGCTTTTAAGTCTCTAAATGTCAAAGGTTGCGAGTGCTTTAACTTAGTCTTTTTGATTGTTTTGGGCAGGGGTGTTTATACGCTAAATTATTTGCAGCAAGGTGATTAATTTGCAATAATAAGATTATTTATAAGATTGCTACAAATCTGGATGAAAGGCGAAGTTCACAGGGCAGGAGAAATGAGTTGGAAGGAGTCGCTGCCGTTGATCCTGACTCTGTAGCACGGGGCGCAGCCCGCCCCAGTATGTTCTGTGTGGAAGCATGTGCTTTCCAGAAGGGTGTTTGGTCTCATGTAAGGAAGTTGGAGGCAGTGGGGCGTGCTCCACCACACTGGTTGATGACCCTTGCTTTGCGAGGACCCACCTCTTCATTTCTGAGCCAAATTTGTTAAGCTTCAGGCTGCCGCGTTGTGCTGTGCCTGATGAGAGCAGGGAGCCTGCTGCGGCCCTGCTCCTGGTGCAGTTGCTTGTCTGGAGGGGTGGGGAGCAGGTGGCAGGAATGGTGTTTTCGGCAAATGTATTATTCTCCTGGAAAAACCCTGGCTGTTAGATCTGGTCGGCAGATGTGAAGTGTCGATGGGTGTCGGTGGTAGGAAAGGGGAGTTGCGATACACCTCGCTTAATGGAGAAAAACCCGTGGAGCGATTCCCTGATTTACGTCTGCAGCGATAGGAAATGAAGCCGTCTGAAGCGCTTTGCTTAGCAAGCTCTTAGCAGGCTGCTTCTTCCTCCCTACTTCATGCGGGATTTTCCAAAAAGACTGTTTCTCAGTTCTGTCGCTGGGGGAACAGAGACGGCTGGGGGGAGGGGGGGGAGCACAGAACCCCTTAAATGTATCCAGAGGAGCAAAGTGTCAGACATGGGAATGGAGAGCAAGCAGAACCTGCTTGCTCTGAAGCCCCAGTGCAATTCTGTCCCCAGGTGGCTGAAAAGGTCATTTAGCGCAATAACTAATGTTTAATTTATCTCTTTTTTTTTTTCCCCCTCAAATAGTCAAATTAGCATCCTTCCTCTGCTCCAGGAGCTTCTGGGGGAGGCATCCCAAGAAGGATTATCGGTAGTACCGCCTGGGCCTGGGCTGCTCCTCTCCCGAAGGTCCCCGGTTGCTATTTGCACATCCCGGGGTCTGGCTGTGCCTGGCATTTCCCCCGTTGGGTGGAATTTACTTTCCGCCCGGCGAGGGCATTGGGTAACATTTGCGCACCTGGGCTGCTTAAGCTGCAGAGGGGCTGGGGGGATGTGGCGGAGAAGGTCAGGGGTCTCTGCTTTCCTCACAGGCAGGAGGGAACGTGGAGAGTGACTGATGGGCAATGCATCTTCTGCCTGGGCAGCAAGCCGGGGTGGAAATGATGTTACGTAGCGTGCTGGTAACCTGTTCAGCCATCTAATGATGTAGTGTGCTGGTAACTTGTACAGCTGTCTAATGATGTTGTGTAGCGTGCTGGTAACCAGTACAACTATCTGCACCCTGTTCTGAGATCAGGTGGATGCGGGCTTAGCCCTGGCAGCAGAGAACTCTGGCTGTGTTCACTTTCTTCTTGGGGCAGCGGGTACTTGGTGGTTGTTTTATTGCAGCAAAGGGTGTTGTGTTTCCATCCAGACAGGTTTGTGGTATGTGCCCAGGAGGTGTGCAGCCTGGAGTGGGATTTCCCCTTAGAAATGGCTCTTCTGCATCTAAGTCTAGGAGGCTGTGGGGCCCTGTCCTGTTGGTTCTTGGGGGTAGGATCACGCACGCAGCAGCATGATGGCATAGCTGAAAGTTTAGGGAGACTGTTCCAAGGGCAAACGGGGATTGCTTACCATGGAAAACCCCACAGGCAATATGGAGGGAGATAAGACAGTGAAAGGTATTGGTAGGGGCACTGTCCAAACTTTCCATGCTCCTGGGACAGGTGGTGAAGTCCACACAGGTGGAAGGTCCTTTTTCTGCCATGTTTGGTTAGGCAGTGCAAACGACCTTCGGTAAAGGCAGTGTGCCCGGCTGGCTGCATGCCTGAGGGGTTAACAGCCAGGGGCCAGGGCAGAAGATGAGTGCTGGGAGGCCTGTGATGGCACGGTGCTTCCAGCCCCAACACCGACTGGGAGCTACACCGTGCCTGTCCTGCGTGCTGAGGCATGCGGCTGCAAGCGAGGGTGGCAGATGGACCTGCCACGTCCTATGTAGGCTGCTATTGAGAAAGGGGCTGCGCAATTTGGAGAGGTCCCCACAGTTCGTGTTTGGAGGTAGCTCCGTTTGGATATTTTTAAGCTCCTTTTTAATCAAAAGGCTGTCTGCTGATGAAGAGGGGATGCTGCTTGTGCAGTGGGTCTTTACTCGTGCTCTAGCCCCTTTTTCTCTGGACTCTTTTTGCTTTTTCTATGCTTTTGCTTCACCCTTTGGGAGTGCTGGGTCTGCTACCTCAGAGGTGGGCCAGCTCCTGTCAGCACCCATGAGTAGTGATGCTCTCCTTCCTCTGGAAGCCCTTCCCAAGGATCTCCTCAGCCTCTTGTCTGTAGTCAACAGCAGGCTGCTTCCCTCCTGCCACATCTCCCCTCTGCAGGCCCTGGTGCTGGGTCTGAGCTTTGCCAGTGGTTGCCCTCTCAGAGGGGAGCTGGCCACTGGAACTCGGTGAGGAGCATGGAGGAGACCTAAACAAAGAACAAATGAGAACCATACAGGGACAAATGGGAATCAGATTTAGGAAGCAGACGAGACAACCCCTTGGAACGGGCAGGGGGGTCTGTTTGTTTTAATCAGTCTCCCTGTGTTTCAATCAATAATAAGGCCGATTTGTTTTCTTTTACCTTCTTTGTGCCCTGTCCCCCTGCTCTGTTCCTCTCACTGTTCTCAAAACAGCCCTGGGTCTAGCAGCCCCAGCATCTCCTCCTTAAGCTTCCACCTTCTGCAAAAAGGATTATTGGCTGATCCAGCTGAGATCTTGTCCAGTTTTTCCCTCCTTCTGTCTGGTTCTCCCTGTTGGGAGCTTGTCGCCTTGAGCCAGGCTGCCTTGTCTGGGCTGGTGGGGATGGGTCCCTCCCACTGCCAGAGGAGCTTTTTTTGACTTTTCTGGAGCAAGCGTTGAAATAAAATCCTCCAAACAGGCTGAGGTTTTCATTGTGGAGTCGATTTGCCCTGGCACGCTCTGCTGTGTGCTTCAGAGGTCTGGCCATGCTTGGAGGAGATCAGAGTTTCTCTGTCACAGGTCTTGGGCAGCATGTCTGAGATGCGTGAGTTAGGTCCTATTGTGTTCTCCTCTGGGATGTGGTGGTGGCTGATGGCTGCAAGGTAGGATCCTGCCTTCCCGGCCTCTACTGACCAGCTGTGTCCCTGCAGAAGTGTGCTTCCTTCCCTCTCCTCTTCCTTTTCTCCCTGGTCATTGTCCTGGTGTGCAGCTGGAAGACCTTGGGAGGGCTGAGGCTGTACGTAGCTGTGGGTCAGCAAAGCTGAGCCTTGGATCCCTTCCGCTTCCAAGAGTCCTGGTGGTGAGAAATCCTCTTCCCAAGCAGAGAGGCCGGACCAGAGCTAGGATTAGCTGTTCCCCTGACCATCTTTGCAGCTCTCTGTCTTCTGTACAGAGTACCACACAAGTGATGGTGTTTCTCCCACCTTTGAAAGGCAGCATGTGCCTTGCGTTATACGGCTGTGCCCAGCTGAGAAGGTCACACCAGTGCCTTCTGTGGTTGGGCTGCTGCAGCATGCAGGGCTGTGTGGTGGTGGTCTGAGCAGAGCTTTGTCATGTAGAAGTGTTTTTCTCTTTGTTGGTGGCTAGCAGGGGAGACAAGGGATCTGGGCTTGCCTTCGATATGTTCTTGTGGATTACTTTCAGGTGCCCTCCCAGGTTTTGTAGCCCCCTTAAACACTGTCTTGAACCCTTGGATGTCCAACTGCTCCTTGCCTCAGGCAGAGACTTGCATGGTGGCAGAGCCAAAGCCATGTTCCCAGCAGGTCTCTGGGGCTGTGAGTCCCCTCCTGCGTTCAGTGGGTGCTGCTAGGGCAGCGTGGAGGGGTGGTTTGTCCGGGCACCCGTCACCTCCGGCGCTTGGCAGGACTCCCGCAAACACTGTGGAACTGTGTGTACAGTTGGATCCTTTTCCCATGTGGCTTGGCACATCTGGAGTGTAGGCCTTGCTGGTAATCCTCGATGGCAGCTGGGTCTGATCCCAGCAGAGGCATCTTGGCCGATTGGCAAGAGCCATTCGGGAGAAAGTGTGTGGTGGCTTTGCTGCCCGGGAAGGATGAGTTTAATGTTTGCAAGAAGGACTACCACAGGGCTTTCCAGTTGCAAACTGGTTTGACTTCCCTCTGAAAAGTGGAGTGAAGGAAAGGAGCCAAGTGTGCCCTGTGGTGGATTTTCCAGGTCCCCAAGGTCTGCACAAGGGAAATCACTTCCCTTGCAGCATAGGGTGAGCCTCCTCCCTGGTTCAGCACAGCAGAAATCGTGGTTGTACGCCTTTACCCCAGTACCTAACATGGCTGCAGGCAGTCAGCTCCCCTACTTGCGGAGGTGGGTGCCTGGGGAGCACACGGGTGCTTCGATGCCCTGGCTGCACCCCAAATCTCCCCTTCCTGTGCCGCATTTCATCTTCCAGAGAGGCCTGTGCATAAGATACTACTTGCTGCTGCCAGCAAGCATCCCTCTCGCCCTGCCACAGTGGGGCTCTTTAAAAAAATTGTATTTTATTAGGAAATTCCCATTTGGTTGCTTCAAAAAGCAAGCCCTTGCGGTTGGCCCCTGGCCCGCCGCTAACAGATTTGTTTGAGAAAAGGCTGCGTTGGCATCCTGCTTTATTGAACATGCCTCCTGGGAAGGCGGTTTGAATATCCTTCTGTCTCCTCGGAGCAGAGAGCTCTCAGGACTGCCTGCCACCATGGGGATGGGGAATGCTCTTCTCCTCTCTCCCTTTCCCTCCCACCCCTTCCCCCTTGTTCAAGCCTCCCTTTTTTTTTCCCTCTCAGAAGAGAGAGAGCACTATGCACGGTGCGTCCCGCTCCATGCGGCTTTTCTCTTTCCCCACGGAGTTCATCCAAAGTTCGTATCCAGACGATGAACAAAGTAGCTCAGACCTTTTCCTGACTCCTCACCCTTTGTCCTCATCACTTAGTGACAGACAGGAATCAAATGCCACAGACAGGCTGACGGGACAGGGCTGTGTGAAAGTCCTTGGAGAGGAGGAGTACTGGGTAGATGGGGGTGCTCCTATTTAAACCCTTCTCCCCCTCCCTGGGTGAGAAGCAGAGCTGGTTTTACTTAGTATGGAGGGCAGAGGGGAGGTGCAGTGTTATTTTTATTTTGGCAGAAACCAGATAAATTTTTTGCGACAATAGACGTAGGGAAGGAGGACCGGATGGAGTTAGCCTCAGTGTTTAGCACTGGGTGTGCCTCCCGTTGGGAGCAGGGGAAGGAAGGGGCTACAGGCCCTTAGGGATCAGAGGGATGGAGGCTGCTGGTCTGCCTGCATTGCCTCTGCTGGAACACAAGGCTTTGCTGTGGGGGAGAGGGGGTGCACGGTCCTGGTCCCCATCCCTTTCTAAAGGCTGTATCGCCCTGGCTTGGTCTTCCATCTCACCAAGAAAGGTGGCTTGATCCTTCGTGCAGCTAGCTTCAGGGCTCCCCACCCCAAGTGGTGAGTGGTACCCTGCTGTGGGGCAGGGGTTTTGGGGGGGTGTGGGGCAGCCCATGTAGGCAGGTTCAGCTGGGCAGTGCAGCTGCCTGGGTTGGACTTCTGGCTGCTACCGAAAGCTGGGACTGGATTGTTTCTCGAGCTGGCATTTGGGGTGCTCAGGAGACTTGGTTCAGGCTGCCAGGAAGGGAAAGGAACAATTTAGCCCGTTTGTTCGTTAGCACTTGTCTAACTCATTCAGCTGTCAAAATTGGGATGATACCTGATGGGTCTTTATCCCTCTTCCAGATGTCTTCTCACCATTCACCTTCTTTCCTGTTTTTTAATGAAAAATAATGATACCTGGAACATCTGGAAGTCTCAGACAAGGAAAAAATGGCAGCACTTCAAGACAGTGATTTTGAGGGGCTTTTATGGAAGCTCGGTTGGCTCTAGCACCAAGTTTGGCAGAGGTTGGAGGATAAGGATCTCACGCCCCTGGGGAGAAGAGATCTCTCTGAAATTTATGGTGATCCTTTGCTCAGGGCTGCTCTCCAAGAGGTCCTGTGGTCCTGCAGAGATATGCTGGGCCAAGGCTCTGCTTCAGTCCCAGATCTTCTTGAGACCGAATGCCTCATGTCTGTCTCTGCAAAGCGAGGACCTTTCCTCTGGCCTCCAAAGGAGATCCTCCTGGTGCAGATGAGTGCAAGCTCTAGCGATGTAGTGCTGGGCAGGGCTGAGGGCTTCTCCTGCTCCAGGCCACCCTGTTGGCAGGGAAATGTGACTGTCCCTGGCGAGGACCAGCTCCGTGTCTGGCAGTGGAGGCTTGGGCATGTGACTGGGCAGGGAGGGGAGACACTGCTGACTGCAAAGGGCTTGCAAAGGAGCATTTCCATTTGGTCCTTAAATCCTGAGAAGCGCCCTGGAAACTGTGGGTGAGAGAAGCTCTTGGGTTCAGTCTGTGCTGACTGTTCTCCCAAGCCCACTGCTGGGACTGCTCGCAGGGTCATCTTGGAGGCAGGAAGGGACTGGGGAGGTCCAGGTTTTGCCCTCTTTTGTTTGCTGATTTTGCAGAGCTTGCTGAGCTGGGCCCTGGCCAGCTCGTCTGACTCACAGGAATCATCTCACGAGCCTCCTACACCCTCCATTACCTGATCTGAGTGCTTCCTGGCGTGTCGGCTCGCGCTGCCATGCCATCGCAGAGCAGCGGCCGTGAAGGAGCTGTGCACTTGTGTGGCTTGTGTCCGCTGCAGCCCGTGGAGCCAGAAGGGACTGGAGCCTGGCTCTCCTGTCACCCTTTGCTGTGCACGCTTCCTTTGCTAGCTTTCCTGGCCCCACAGCTGGTCTGTAAAGGTCTGCATCGAGACACTTTCTCAGTGCAAGAGGCAAAGCAAACATCTCCTTGCTTGTTAAGAGGAACAAGCTTGGTGGCTTTGGTTTTTCCCTGTCCCCTGGGCTGTGTTGCAGTAGGACTGGGTGCTGTGGGAGGTAGTTTGGGGGGAGGCGCTTTCCTCTCACTGGGTTGCTGTAGCGCTGTGCTGTTTCTCTTCATAAATGCACCGTGTTGGACCTGGAGGAGGATTGTGACAATGAGGAAGACCTTTTACTGTCCACAGGCTCCTTCCAGCACTTTGTCTCTGGTAAATGCAGTGGGTCAGTGGGAGGTGACCAGAGTCAAGACAAAGCCCCTTGCGCTGATGCCGCAAACTCCGAGGTCCCCGTTGAGCAAAGGCGGGTGTGCGACACGCTTGGAAATCCCCTGCGTCCCAAGCTGGGAAGTCTCCTGCTGAGAAGTCTCCTGGAGTTGCTGGCTGGCCTGTTGGGCTGTGAATTTTTTTTTGCATGCAGCTTTACCTCCTCACCCCTGTGGGGAAGCTGCTGGGGCGTGTTCCCATCCCAGCCTCTATGCCCTGCAAGGTGCTTGGCTTGGCAAAGGGCTGCTCTTGCATCAGGCTGGGCTGTGCCCAGTGAGCGCCAGGGGGGAGGTGCCTGTGCTTGTAGCATCACTCAAATAGTTCAGTATTCTGGTTTTCTGGAGGCTTGGGGGCTGTTTGTGGTTTGTTTCTATCAGCCACATGTGAATATCTCTCCCGTGGGTCCTGGTGACTTGCAAGATTTGGGGCTTTGGTGGCTTTCTTCTAGCTTGTGGTTGCCAAGCCACATGTGATGCTGTGTGAGCTGTTTGCATCTTGTATCAAGCTCAGGAGGATAGGAAGGTGTTGGTTTGGTACCACCAGGGACTGGCAGCCCCAGTGAGCTACGGAGCAAACCTCTCTGATGGACCAGATACCCATGCACAGCCCAGGGTGGTGTTGGTGGGCTCTGAGCAGTGTCAGGGTGACTCCTTGTTGTGTGGCAGGGAGATGTTGAAGTGTCTCTCCTGGCTGGTCCCCACAGAGAGGACAGTGGGTGCACCAGTTGCTGGCCCTTGGTGCAGCCTGTTGCTAAAAGGGAGGAGATGTCCTGACAGTGCTCTCCTAGGTGACTTAGGTGCTGATGTTTTACCACCTCTGCAGCAGAGCTGGAGTCCCAGGGCTGGTAAAAATTAGCCACTTGTTTGCGGCTGTGGGCTCCCCTCTTGGCAGGAGGGGAGAGAACTGTGGGTTCCCCCAGTCAGTAGGGATTTGGGGTGTGGAGCAGCATTGCCATATGCCTTCATACATGTTCCCTATTGTGCGTCCCAGCCTCGTGGTGTGTGACAATGTCCCACAAGACACATGATTGGTGCTGAGCTGGCCCTTCAGCTGAGCTCTCCTGCTGTCTGCCCCCACCCATCCTTGCCTCCTCTGCGCCGGTGCCTTTGTCAGGGGGCCAGAAACCCAGTGCCTCAGCCAACCTCCCTGAAGTGCCAGCGATGCAGCGTTTGGGTCCCGGACCCCCTCCCTGCCTCTGCCCCAGCATTATCAGCAACCTCCTTTCCCTCCCAGCCGCCAAATTCTTTCTCCGTGCCGTCATCCTCCGGCCAGAAGCCGCCCCATCCCTGCTCTCCCTCCTTCCCAAACCAGCCCAGAACTGCTGGGCAAACATTTTGCCTGTTGTTATTACAGTATTCCCATCTGCATACTTAGTCATAAACCCCTTTTAATTCCAGCCTTTTTCTGGGGCGGGGTTAAGAGTTCAAACCCATCATTTTTCTTTTGGGGCTGGAGGCTTACAAAAGCAGCCTGCGGTGAGATTGTTTGGGAGGATGGGGCCGAGAGTGAGTTTAGGGGGAGGGAAAGAAGGAGGAGGTGGGGAAGGGGCTTGCACGAAGGGCTGGCTTTTCAGTTCCCCCCTCCCCGGGGAAGGTTTTGGCTGAGGTCTGTATGGGGTTGGCCGTGGCTGGGGCGGGGGGCTGCTCTCTGCCACCCCCCTTCCTTTCCCCTTCCTGAGGCTTGCTGGGAAGCTGGAGGTGGATGAGGCTGGCCCCTCCATGGACAGTTGGTGCTGCTGGTCTTGCCTCCTTTGACACAGTCTTTAGCTAATGGAGCGCCAAAAGCCTGAGAGGAGCATTCTCAAAAGTGCAGGGAGGGGGGCAGCCCTGGCTCTCTGTAAAGGCCCCTCCAGGAGAGACCCCCAGGGACAATGTGATGCTGCTGCCCCTGCTTTAGCAATGCAAAAGATACTGCTGGGCTCTGTTCACCCAGCTCACCATGCCCTTACTTTTTAAGAGGCTGTCCCCTCCTCGCTTGGGGTGGTGAGGGTCCTGGTGTATGAGCAGTGGCTGATTCTGCCCTCACCTCCCACCCTGTGCTGGTGTCCTTGGATTAGCAGAGCCTGGATATCTGCATTTCACCCCAAAACACTGGCATCTGTTGCTTATGAGCCTACCTGGACTTAGCAGCTGGCTGTAGTAACTCTTCCCTCCTCCCCTTTGGAGCCTGGCTGCTTTTAATTCCCTCTGTCACCAGGATTCCCAGATGCTGGCGCTTCCTACCAACTCGATGTCACCCCATCACAAGGTCCTCCTGCCCTCCATCCATTCTTCTGTGACCTGGGTGGTGTGGGGAAGGCAGTGAGGTGAGGAGAGGAGGTGGGTGGAGGGCTTGTAAGTGCCATACTTAGTTCCTTTGCAGAGTTTTGTGCCCCTGTCCTGCCTGTACGGCCACTGCACAGCCCTTGGACTGGATGCTGACCTGAATGCAGTGGGACGTACTCTCCCCTCTCTGCTGCCTATTGCAGATGCCATGTCTGCATCCCCATGAGATGGAGTACGGACCAGTTATTTAGGAGCTGGAGAGGCACTGGCATCTTCTACATGTCTTTAGCAAGATGAGGTCTCCTCCTCTGCCCCCCTCACCCCCCCCCNAGGAAAAGAAATAGTAATAATGTGTATTTGGGTTGACAGAAATGTTGTACAAATTTGTGCAGCTCAATTTCCCAACACGTTTCAGTAACGATGACTCCCTCCCTTTGCTTTTGGAGAGCATAAAGATGGAAACGTTTGTTTCTTAAATTAAGCTTTTGCCTTTATTAGAAGCATTTCTCTGAAATTTTACTTCAGTTTTATATTCCTCATACCTTAGTGACAGATCCACCCCTGAAGTGATGCTGTCTTTAAAAAGAGTCCCCAAACTCTGTATTTGTTCGGGCAGTTCTGTTTGTGACTCACTCAAAGGCAGGAATGCCAAAGCAAAGTTTGCAGGAACAACCTCCCTCTCCCAGCATATCCCACCATTGGACCTGTGGTTGTCACCCCGTGTGAACTGTGTGATGGCTTGTCGTGTGTAGTTTTCTCCCCACCAGGTGTGTGGACTGAGGTTTTCATGGGACATATTGAACAGCCACGGGAAAACTATGGAAACAACATGCTGGGTATCTTTAGTGGATCAGGTAGAAGCTTTCTTAAGAGCTTGCCCCAGCATCTTACAGCCATATCTCATTGTGGGGTGATCCCAGGCAGGATGAGGGGTCTGAATTTGCATCTAAATTAACTTTACGGCTTGATCCCTTGAATTGCCCTGAATTTAATGAGTAAATTAACTTTACTGCTTGATCCACCTGAAGCTGCACTTCTCGGTGGAGAGGTTTTTATATTTTTAAATTGTTTTCCACAGGGTTGCTGGATGGGTTCTCAAGCAGCTGTGGAGGGAAGGGAGCTTGTCACATGAGGAATTTGAGTTCATCCTTCTGGCCCGAACGGTTTTGCCTCTTGATGTGATAAGAGTCAGCGTGTGTTAGACCAACACTTTGCTTTTTGTGAGTGGAAAGGGAAAGGCCCCGTTTGTGAGCCTCTCCGCACGCCTCTGCCGCAGGGAGCGGGAGGGGGGGAGCGGCTGGAGCTGGAGAGCTGCGATGGCTTTTTCCAGCTCCGAGCATGCCTGGGATTGCACTCTCGGAGCTCTGCCTACCTGCCCGCTGCATGCTTGGCAAGCCCTGGCTTGCGAGGCATGGCGGGTCCTGCGCAGGCCACACTGCTTGCTGCATCCTCCCCCTTCTGCCTCAGAGCAGAGCTGGGTGGGTCGCAGCCAACCGCCCCCCCCTTCATTTTGCCTTTCTCAAAGGGGTGCCGCTAAGCCTTGCAAAGCTGGGTGCTGCTCTTTCTGCGTGGAGGTTTGGAAAGGAGCTTTCCCCTCTCATGATGAGAGGCAGCGGGTGCTTCGTTGGCTGTGGGGAGATGCCTGCGCAGAGGCTGCTGTGCGAGGTGCATGGTGTTCCTTAGACCTGTTTAGCAGGAAGCGTATGTCTTGAAAAAGGACTGGCTGGCGTGGGACAGGAGAGCAGGGCTCAGCCCTTGCACGGTAGCTGGGAGAGGTGTAGGCTTGGTTTCGGGCCACGACGCTTTGTTGAGTGATGCTGGTCAGGTCACTCTGCTTCCTTGCTGCTGCCTGCGTGGCGGGGACATCTGAATCTGCAGATCTTACAGCTTTTTGATCGTCTACTGGGTTGTTGCTGAGCAGGGAGGCTGCCTGTTCCCTGTCAGTTGTGCAGCGAGGGTCTGGCTGGGTGACACGAGCCTTTGCTGGCTGGGGCTGGAGGGGAGAATGTCAGGCAGGAGAGGAGCACTGTGGAGTTAGTTTTGAGTTTTCTTCTGGGGAACAGAGCCCGCTGATCTCAGAGGTGTCTGAAACCTTTCCCCACATTCACATCTCTGTCATCGAGGTAGTTGCGTCCTCAGGATTTGGGTATTTGCAGGCATTGCTCAGCCAGGGTGCCAGGGCTGCAGAGAGAGAGAGCTGGTGTGGGGAAAGGTGCTGGGGTTACTTGACCTGTCTGAAGGTTTCATTAAATCAGGATTAATTCTGTGCTGTTTGCATGCACAGTTTCACATTCTTCTGCAAACAGGGGCCTTGCCTGCCCCAGGAGTTGGAAACGTGGAATATCCACGCTCCTCCTCTTCCTGCCTCACAATTATTTTTTTGTGTTGAAAACAAGAGGGCTTGTGAGACTTCTCCCCTCCCTGTGCTCACCTATGCCTTTCGCCTTTCTGACACCTTAATTACAGCTGATGAACCTTTGTGCCAGTAAATCTTGTGAGAGGTCGCCCCTGTCACATGCCATCTCTGGGATGGGGTTGGGGAGGGGGGGGCCACACGGCAGACCATCCCCACTCTCTCCCAACCATGACTGCGTTTCCATCGCCACTCCTTCAAGCTCTCCCCCCCTCTTCTTAACGTGCTGCTTGTGTAATTGTTGGCTGTTTGTCCACTAATGATTATAAATTAGCGGCCGAGTGTATAAAAAGTTAATGAAGTTCTGTCGGTGGAACCATTATGCCTTCCCAGGCTGGCACGTACAGGTCGGCCGAGCTGGTAAGAAAAGCCAGACACCGAGTCCGGCCTTTCAGGAGATCAGGTTTCAGCTCGCTCGCTCTTTCCTGCTTTTTTTCCCCCCCCCCTTGCTGTATGGAGCCAAAGTTGAGCAATGGGAATGCCAAAAGGTGGCAGGTGATATTTTCTCTGCTACAGAGTGCAAAATCACCGAAATGCTTGCATGCCCTTCACCATTGCTTATTGGCAGCCCTCTTGTTCCTCTGCACTGAGGGCACATTCGCTGCTTGTCCCTCTTCCTGGCCATTTCAGGCCTTGGGCCTTCCCCAGAACCATCAGTTAGGGCTTATGGCAGCGTTTCTTCTGCTCATGGGCTTCTTAGGTGGAAACCAAACAGCTCAGAGCCCTTCAGCTTCTGCTGCTTTGCCTCCTGAGCATCTGACTGTGACATGGTCATGGGCAAGGTGTAGGGAGGTTGCTGGAGGAAACAGCATGATCCTGCAGGTCTAAATCTACTGCTGTAGACCTCCCACCCTCTTATTTTTTGTTCCTTGTCGCTCAGAACTTGGCAGGACTGTAACTGTGGGCCCTGGCGTTTCTCCAGGTGAAGGCAGGTTTGGCATAGGCCTTGTTAAAATGAGCCGAGTGACTCGGTGCGGGGGGAAAGGCAGTGGAGGAAAAACAAGGCATCATCCTCACTCCGTGTGCGAGTGAGATTTTGGAGGTGCCTCTTGGGCTCTAGCACCCCTCCTCTCAGGAATAGCTGTGGAAACTTGGCAGTGGGGCTGTCTTGTGTCATCTTCATGAAAATTCAGTTGAACTGGGAGCAGATACCAGTCTGCTCAGCAGGTCTCCGAGGAGCCTACGTGGTGTTTTGGCAGCCAAACCCTGGAGAGAGGCTGTGCATCCCCTCTGGCCACACCTTCCTTGGTGTGGGGACTTATCCCGGGTGAGAGCTGTCATGGAGTGGGGGAAAATGTGGCTCATACAGAGCTTCTTGAAGACAGGACAGGATCAGAGAGACGGTGGCACCCTGCAGCCGGTGTCCAGTTTGGGATGACCCACATCCCAACTATGCCATGCGGTGCTCAGGTGCCTCAAAGAAGGTGCCATCTTTTCCACCAGACTCAGGTTTTTCCCAGATGGGATTATCTGTGCTCTCGTGGCGCTTTTCCTGAGTTTAAGGGTGTGAACACTAGTCTCCTGGCCTTCTTCCAAACAGAACGATCGCTTTTGGCATCCCTTATTTTTCCCCCCTGCTGTTGGGTTGTGCTCAGCAGGGCTCCTTCCTGAGGCTGGTGGGCTCCTTCCTCCTCCAAGGAGGGTGCTTGCAAAGGTGCTGGGAGGATGGCAGGAGTGTTGAGCCTTCCCGGACCTCTGAGATGTGTTTTGGGGTGGGCTGGAGCTGCCAGCAAAGCTGCCTGTCTAGATAGCTGGCTCAGAGAGTGGTGGTGGGGGGGAGGCAGGCTGCTTGAAGTCAGCAGAAGCCTTCCTGTGGATTTGGCCAAGGCTTGGATCAGCCCCTGGATTTTGGGAAGGGCTCGGCGAACCTCTGCGTCCAGCTGCTGGTGTGGGGATTATCGCCAGGAGGCGTGGGTGAAAGCTGGAGCTGAGCTGAGCGACGTGCGGCTGGGGCCTGGTGGCCTTGGGCACGTGGTGGGGATTAGGGACGGATGGGCGGACATCCTCCCCACTGCCTGCAGCCCTGGTGCTGGCTGTGCCTTTGGGGCCGGGGCAGAGCAGGAAAGGAGGTTTTTGGGGTCTGCACATCCCTTGCGAAGCCGAAGAATGTGGGTGAAGGAGGGAGCAGACCAGCCAATCTCTGGTTTCGGGTGTGAACCGCTTGCCGGTGACCCTGCAGAGGAGACGACAGCCGGGAGCCACCGCTTGCCGCCTGGGACCTGCCCCATGTGAGCTGCTGGCTGCAAGGAGGGGATGCTGGGGAGGCCCCCCAGGCCCTGCTCCAGAGACCCATGCCTGCCTCTGCCCTGCCCGGAGCTGGTTTTCAGGGGCGCAGGCATTCCAGGAATTTGTAAGGAATTAGGGGGCGGGCAGGGAAGAGCGGGAAGACTCCTGCAACACGAACCATCTGGCCTCCTCGGTCTCTCTGCGCAGCAGTGTCTGGGATAAAGGAACTGATCGAAAACAGACATTGTTTGAGACAATAAAACCGTATTACACGTTAATGAGAAAATACATTTGAGAGCCGAGGGCCTGGGACAAGCTGGGTGTTCTCTCCAACCCCTGCGTGGCCCGGTGCTGTGCTGCCCGCGGGCTGCAGCAGCTCTTTTCCCTCTGCTGGGGGTTTGCTCAGCAAGCTGAGGTGCTGCTGGTAAGTGTGGTTTAAGCAAGGCATGCTTTGTTGGGGTGCGTGCCTCAGTTTCCCCATCTTGCAGCAGAGAAAAGCAAGGTCCTGGCAAGCAGAAGGCAACCCCCAAGCCCTGTACCATGCGTGCTCTGGGACATCTCATGCCACTTGCACCCTCTTCGTTCCCACTTCCAGGACAGCCCCTCAGCTTGTACTCGGCCTGCGCAAACCCCAGCAGGTCTTGTGTGCTCCTGATTTCCTTTCTCCCCTCCCCTCTCCTCATTGGCTCATGCCTGTCCCCACAGGATGGGCAGATGCTCTTTGCATCTGGCCTGGTGGGATAAGGACTCGCTCAGGTGGCAGTGGCTTGGAAGGCACATGCACACCATGCACACACCCACCCACCCCCAGCTTCCCTCCTGGCTGCTCAGGTCCTGGCCTTCCCCTGCTTCTCTTTCCAGGAGCTGGGAGTTCGTGTGTCCTTTGCTCTGCATCCCCTCCTGTGAGGGGAATCAGGTGCCATTGGGAGGAAAGCTAGGATGGATCCTCACCTGGAGATACGATGTTGACTCATCCAGGCTTAAAGTCAGGCTTTAGTGATCCTGGGGCTTTTGGACTTCCTGGCACCCTGTTTGTTTCCAGGGGACTGCCCTTTGCTGAGGGATCTAGGGGGGAGAAGGGAGCTTTGGATCCCAGTAATGGCAGAAGTTTTTTAGTAAGGGAGAAGTA
>VZTU01011458.1:226486-290929 GCA_013400835.1 Zapornia atra
TGTAAGTAAGGGAGAAGTAGGGCTTTGAAAGTGGGGATGTGGAAGCAAAGGGGCCGTGGGGGGACACACAGACACATCTGCAGTTTGTACCTCCCAACCCAACATTTCCAGAGATCTTTCTTCACCTCAGGCAGGAGCAGGGAGCTGATGGTCCATGACAAAGGCCCCTTTTCTTCTCTGGGCTGGTGTTTTCATAGTGTTGGGTTACATCCCTCTCGCTTTGGGGGTGGGTGGGAAGGGGGCATTGTTAGAACCTGACACAGCCTACATGATGTAATGTTATTTTTTCGGAACCGAAATGAGGCAATTTTTCACTCCTGGTCAGCAGAATTTATGTCGAGCCTCTCTAGGGGGGAGGGAGCCTGAGCTTGGGGGTACAGGATGGGGTGTCTGACCCGACCCTAAGTGCCCCGGCACCCCCTCCTGCCCTGCCCTGTGTCCCACTGCCTGTGCAGAGGTAACAAGCGCATCGCCCCCAGACCTTTCCCCACTCCCCCTACCCCTCGCCTCATGATCGAACTGAAATATTTTAATTAGAATGGATTCTGTGGGGAACGTGGAGCCAGGGAAGCCCGCTCCAGACCCTGATTTTGGTGCTTGGGCCCTCAACATCTGTTTCCTATTGAAAGCTCGTTGGAAAGGAGAGCTGGCCCCTCCTCCCATCCCCAGTTTCAGTCCCTTTGGAGACCAGCACACAGCCCAGCTTTCCAGGGGTTTGTCCCCTCTCCAGCCTCCCCTCAGCCTCGCTGAAGTTTTGCTGAAATGAAAATAAACAAGTGAAGTTGATTGCGGGCAGTGGGGCGGCTCATGTCTCCTGCATGCATGAGGCTTTATCACTGTGATCAGCCCCCCACCCCCTGCCCCCAGTGCATTGGGGAGAATGGGGTGAGGATGGGGTCTCCATGCTCACCTAGCAAGGAGGGCAAAAAGTCAGTAGTTGGAGCTGTGAAAGGAGGGGTTTGGTGGTGGGGTGATGTGCACAGGAAAAGTTGTTTGTGTCCTACAAAGAAAATACCTTCTTGTTCTTCTGGCTGGGAGTGAGGGGTGCTGCTCGTCTGAATGAATGCTTCTTGTGGTTGGCCCAAAGCATGGTTTGCATCTTAGCTGTTAGTATCTGCCCTGCTTTTTCCAGGCAAGATGGCCCGAGGTGTAGGGAGCTCCAGGTTGTCTTGGGTGGCTGCAGTCTGGGTGGGAGGATGTTGGGAAAATTGGCCCCAAATAGACCAGGGGGGTTGGTGGTGGGCCCTGTTGGGATGAGGTCCCCTGTTCATAGGAGCGTTCCTGTGGTCTTCCAGCAATGTGCCTGTGTGTTACAGTCAGTGTTTTGAGAGAGGCAGCTCCCATGGAGAAACAGGGCAGTGTGAGTTGTGGGAAAGCTGGGGCTTGTAGGAGAGGGTGTGCTGGGGCTGCATGGTGAGGGGTCATGGTGTGGCCCCCTCTCTGACGATCTGTTTTGTCCTATGAGTGGCTTGGAGAAACCAGAGCATGGATCACCTTGTGCTGGACTGGTGGGATGCTTTGGCGTGCCTGGGGAAGGCAGTTTTACTCATTGGCCTGGTGAGATTGGGTAGACTCACACAGTGCAGGAAGGAAGAAGACCCACCAAGGCTTTTCCACTGCACCGACTGAGATGTTGATGGGTCTGTAACCCCTCCTGACTGGTTGCAGCATGGGTGTGTTAGATAAAGGCAGCCTGTGGTGGAAAGTGCTCTCCAGGTGATTGAAAAGTGAAATGGCTCCAGGGTTTTTGAAGGGATTTCATGCTCTTGAGGCTGTTTGCTTTAGTTAAGTTAGGCTGGTTTACAGGCTGGATTCTCTTCTCTTTCTCTCTGACCCCCTTTAATCTCCCATCAAATGCACCCTGAATTTGTGCCAATGAGAGCTCTCCAGGTCCCACTGAGAGGATTTGCACCCCTCGGTGCTGTGTCCGTAGCCGGGGCAGAGGGTGGGTGAGTTCAGTGCAGGGACAGGAGATGGGTGGGTTGGAGCAGGAATGTCAGAGGGCCATGTTTGCAGGAAGGTCGCTGCTCTGCTGGCATTTGCTGTGGAAAGCCGGAGATTGCAGCCGTGTCCAGATGTGGAGAGGTCAACCCAGCGCCCTTCTGCACGGGGAGGGGAGAGGTTCCTCTCTGGCCATTTTAATGGAGCTCCATTTTAATGGAGCGCTGCCGCCATTTGGGAGCGTGGGAGGGAGCAGGAAGAAGATGGAGTATGAAGGGGGATAAAGATGGGTAAAAAACTACCAGGAGAAATATAAACCTGTAGCTTGCGAGAGCTGGTTCTTGCCGCGTTAAAAGGTTTAAAAGAAGGTTGTTTCTCTTCCCTTTCCTGGAACTTTTTCCTGACCCCTTTCAAATCAAAAAGCATTATCAAGTGTTAGTGGCTTTTTTTTGTGATTGTTTCTTTTGGCTTGAAAGGCAGGAAGCAAACAAAAGCGATATGTGCTGCGCTGCCTGCTGTAACCCCCTCTCCCCAAACCCGTGGATGCTTTCCAGCGTCCATATTTCAGTACAGTGTTATGGTTGGGGTGGCAGGGAGGGGAGGCTGCTCCAATGTGAACAGATACATCTGCTTGCTTAGGGAAGACCTCCTGGTGCTGCTCTGGAGGGGAATGCTGAGCTCCTTTGTGAATTGGGACCTAGTTGTGGGGTGACTTCAGAAGGGAGATTTGGCTAAAGTGATGTCATGATGAGCAGGTCTTGATTTCCTGGTCCCCTTCCATCTCCTGGCTCAGGTTAGGCACCAGTATCACCATCCTAATGGCAAAAGGAGGCATGGACACTCCAGAACTTCCACATGCCTTTCTCTGATAATGATGGTGGGGAATTAAGCCCCTTCCTCAAGATTCCTGTTCCTGAAAGCTACCAACCTATCCCGTGCTCGCCTACCCTGTATTTCATCTTCCTGGTGACAGTGTCCAAGCTGCCATGCTCATCTGGTGTTGGGACCAGCTGCTGCTTGAAGGTGCACACACACGTGGGACACAAAGGGTGTGTGTAAGAGTAAGATCTCAAAAAGAGTCTTAACACCACACATGTGTTGCAGAAGAGGACTTTTTTTGATGAGGAGTCACAAAATCCTCCATCTTCCCCCTGTTGCACCCTACCCAGTAATAGGGATGGGGGCAGGGGGTGTGTCTCTTTGCACACACACACATACATACAAAGCTCTGGGGCTGCCTTTGCCAAGCTTATTTTATGTCTTTGTTCTCACAAAAAGTTGTCTGTTGCTTCATATTTCCAAGCTGTTGCTGCAGCGGTGGTGGTGTTCACTCTCAGCAGCTGAGGAAAAGCTCTTGGTTGTTTCCTCCCCCCCCACATCCCCACCCCCTTTTGCATTAACATCTGGACAAAGATAAATGCGTATGTGGGTTGTTTTCACTTGCTTTGACGTCCTCGCCGCCTTAATGAAAAGATGATTTCTAACGTGGAGGAGCAGTGGCCTGGATTGCAGTGGGGTTCGCTCCCCACCTCTCCCCAGACAGTGAGCAGCGTGTTGGGAACAAACTCGGCGAACTTGGCGCAGGCAGGGGGAGCATAAGTGAAAGCTAATTGGAAGCAGCCCTGACTCGGGCTCTGCTGGAGCTATTTACAATATCTTTCATGCGGTGACTTATTGAGTTATTCGCTCAAAGGGGGAAAAAAAAAAAGAAGAAGAAAAAGTCCTTGCTTATTTATAGCAACGGTGGTAACCACTGATACATGAGCTGGCTTGGACGTGGAAGCATCTGTCCCGGCTGAACCTTTGGCTATTAATTCATATCCTTCACCCCCCTGGCCCGGGATTCATTCAAGCCCATACGCAAATCTTGCTGTCAGGGGGTTGTGATCGGGTACTGGAGACCTTTCAGGCCTTTCTCTTACGTTCCTGACCGAGGTGTCATTGTACCATCCCATACTGATGTCTCCAGCACCCTTGATCTCCTGCTGTGCAATGTCTGGTGGATGGTGGATTTTCATCGTTTGTTTAGCTGGGGTGGTTGCTCCATGTTGGGTAGTCTGAGCTGGCAGGGTGAGGGTGGTGCCTAGCATCGCATCCAAACAGTTTTATCTCGGGGCTGTGAAGAGGGAGCGCTCAGTGTTGGTTTTGGAGGAGGGAGGAGTGCGTGTGTCTCTTGTGCTGGGTTTTGGGTGCAGGGTGTCCTTGTGTGTAGCGGGGTTGGCTCAGGGAGGCATGAGGGGTGTCCCAGGGTCAACCCAGACAGGAAGGGTTCAACTGGAGATGCAGATGTGTGCTTGTGGGGCTTGGAGCCGAGGCCTTGCACAGACTTTGGCCATCACTGCTGTTTTACCCAGACCCCGATGACGATGCATCCAGGTCTGCAATCCTGACTCATCCCTGACCTGTGCTGTGCCCGGATCACGGCAATGTTATTTTAGCCCGGGGAAGACGCATGGTGCATGTGAAGTACCCACTTGCCTGGAGATGCTCATTCCACCTCCTGCATCACCCCAGATTCATGGCGATTGGCTTCTGCCCCTGCCTCTCTCTGATCTCGTTAGGTTTTTTTAAGCCTGGTACTGATGCTTTTGATGTTCACAGCCTCCTATCTCTGCACGGCTCCTGCAGTACCAGCCCCGTGCCTTTCATTACTGCGTTAACAAACTCGAGTCGTGCCTAACGAGGACGCCTCATACGTTATGCTAATGATCAAGAGACATGTTAATGATATTTTAGAAGCCTAATTAGTGGAATATATAACTATATGCAATTTGGTAATGGACTGTGACAAGAAGTTGTTAAAAGGGGGCTTGACAAATCCAGTTGCATGTGGCCTCAGACAAACAGTTGCTGAGAATAGATGAAGAGAAGCGGGGTCTCTGCGTGCATGTGCTTGCGTCTTGCCTCCCCGTGCTAACGGGTGTGTGTTTTGGCGCCTGCGCTCATCAGCCTGACTGACACAAGCTGGGTTTTTTGGCTCTAAATCTTCTATTCTGCTTCTTGAACTGACATGACCAAAGCTTCAATTTATGGGCACGGTAATTTTTGTTCTCTCCATCTGTCGATATCTGCACGCATATGTGTAAAATACAGTCGTCCTGTCTGCTCGGGGAGGCTGGGCTGTGTATGGCCGGAGCTGTGGCAAACCTGCTGTCCTTGGGAAGAGGCAGAGGAGCTGTCAGAGCACGACCGGATCTCTTGTGTACTGTATGTGTGCCCTGAACATCTTGCTTAATGGCAGCTCTTCCCAAGATAGACTTCCATGCTTGTAGGACTTCTGGTTCATGGAAGAGGAGCAGAAGTCAGGCAAGACTTCTGTCAAGCAGATCCTGAAAGCACCACCTTAGATGTGAATGTTAGCAGGAGGTGGGCTCTTTGCTACCAGTTTCTCTTCCCTGGCTGTAGATACCCCGGGGGGATATGGACAACTGCAAATACTTCTCAGGCTTGGGGTTTTTTTGGCTGATGTGCTTTGTGCAAGGCTTGAAAGCTGGCTACCTGGGTCAAGGCCAAAGCTGGGTGTTCGGAAATCTGACCTCTTGTCTTGGCTGGGCTAAGGGTGGTTTAAGCCTTAAAAATCCAGGCTGGCTGTGGGCTTGAAGAAGTGCCAGCTGGAGGGAGTGGTTTGGCGGCCGGCATCTCTGATGATTGGACTCCGTGACCCGTCCGTGGGGATGTGAAAAACAGAAATCTGTGTCTTGTGCTTCTCATGTCGTGGGTGGGAGCAGAGATGACCCGCTGACAACAGCAGGGTGGTTGTTATCCATCCTACTTCAGACTCCCTGAGGTTATAGACTGCTTCTTTGTGTGTCTGACATCTCTTCTGCCTAGTAGAAGAGGAGCCACCTTCTGGCATCCCATGGGAGAGGAGAAACCTGATTTCTCTTCCAGGCTCTGCTCTGTTACTGCCGCATGACCTGGGGCAACTTGTGTTGCTGCTGTGGAGGAATCTCTCATCTGGGGACAAGGTATCTGTTCTTCTCTGACAGCAGCCGAAAGTAAGTTGAAGAGTGGAGGCGAAGGGTTAACAGGATTAATTCGCGTCGCTTAAGAAGCGGTGCCATTAATTAGATCTTATTTCTTGATATCAAGCCTACTTTTTGTCCGTCCTTAATGACTTCTCAGTTTTCCCAGCTGTATCCCGAGAGCTGCACCGTTTCATTACTTTGTTCCTCTTTGCGTGTATGACTTATGTACCTACCCTAAAATCAAGTCTTTAATAAGATTAAATTCCCATTTAAACTCTCACTTTCTTACTACATGAATATACGCACAATACCTCTCTCTGGGCAGGAGGCACTGAATTGAAGGGACAGGGGAAGATGTACGTGGCCTTTCAGAGGGTTTCTAAGCAGCGGGCTGGGTGAAAGGAGCGGGATCAGATGGTCCTGCTCAGTGTGGAGACGTGCTCTTGTCCCCGGTGTCCGTCAGGGCTTTGTGGGCATCTGTGGCCCAGGGGACTCTGCCTGTTCGGGCTGGGAGCGGCGATGGGTCTTTGGTGGGGAGCTAACTCCAAGGCCACTGGGGCTGCCTTGTGTGGATTGGGAATTTGCAACTGCTTTGAAGCTCGGAGAACTTTCATCCTGTTGATTTTTTTTCTTCTCCCTTTAAATATGTATTTTTTAAAGATGTTAAATTTCTTTTACTTATTTGGTTTTTTTTCCCCCTGCTAATAACTAAATTATAATGAGGCTCCCAGTGGGTTTAAATATATATTAAAAAAAAAAACCCACCCCGCATAAACCCCCCTGCAGAAATTATCCCCCCCCCTTTTTCTTTCCAGTGAAATCCGTTCTGCATAATAGCTCTTTGTCTCGCTGGCGGATAGGCACGGGGGAGGCCAGGAATCAGCGGCGAGGCAGCGGTGGCGTACAGAAGAGTTTCATGCCGTCCTTGGCCGAATGGCACAAAGTTCCCCTTTGTTGGGGTGGGGGACATGACTACAAACTGTACACCCCCAAACCCCAGGCAGGGTGTGGGCTTGGTGCCCGGGTACCTCCCTGCTTGGTTTGAGATGAGCTCACCTCGCTCAGCATCCCTACTGTGAGACAGGTATAATAAAGCAGGAGAATCTTTACACTCTGCGATTTCATTCCACGGATCAAAGATCAAAGCATAGGAATACACAGTGACCATAAAATTAACTGCTTTTTCAATTTTACAATGCTTTCAGTGATAAAGAATCATATAAATTTAATATTAATTAAACACTTAGCTTTTAACCTCCTCCTGCATCTACTTTTGGCTCCTTGTTGGGGAAAAATTAATTGGGCATCTTAAATCTTGCGTTACTAAATGCTTTGACAGGGGGCTTCAAAAGCACTTAGAACTTGAGCAAAATGTATTTGCACCATTCGTCCTTCCACTCACCTAATTGAAAATCTTGGAGGGGAAGGGGAGGGGGCAGGGAAGAGGGAAGGGAAAAAGTACCGTTTTATGGGTTTGTTTCTTAAAAGGAAAAAAAAAGGGGGGGAGGGAAGGTGTAACTTATAGCTGCTCTTATGGTCTCGGCTTTAATTCAATCCCCGTCACACTTAACACCTCGCAAAATGGAAGCGATTGATCTTCTATTACAGATGGCCTATCGATTGGGAGCTGGGGTGCTGGCGGCACGCTGCCGCTCACTCCCGTGGCGTGATCGTCTTGCACGCTTCCCTCCATCTCCAAATTCTCCTCCCCAGAAAAACAACCCCAAAAACCAACCAACCCGACCTGTCCGCGTCATGCAGTGGGGAAGACATAAACATCAGTGCCCGTCTCTCCTTGCCTACCGGTATGGTAATGTATATTATTAGCTTCCCGACCATTGAAACGCAGCTGCCTTTGGGGTAGAGCCCAGCAAGCGGCTTTTTAGTGGCAAACAGCAACGCTTCATGAATGTGTGAGGAAGGAATTGCAAAATACTACCCTCACGATCCAAACCGGAAAGATTCAGTGGGAGGAAAGCTCTTGGAAATCAGTAATGTTGCAAAAGACCTAAGGAGCACAGCGGAGAGCAAATTAGATGTGTTATTTGCAGCGTGGTTTGGCAAAAAGGGTAGCAGTGGGCTTTCTGGGCTGCAGAGGCCACACTTGATAGAGCAGGAGAGATCTTAGTTCCTTTTCCTAACTGGGTATGGCATGTGTCTCTAGACATCTTATTAATGCAACAGTACTGGCGAAAGAAAGGAAGTTTCAGGAGCTCCAGATGGATGGGATCGGAACTAGGGAGTTAGGGAGAGAAATTCTCCCTTTGTGGTGGAGTGTCATTAATTTCCGTGGCAGACCAGGAGACCCACTGGCAGCCACTCTCTAAGGGGGTGTGAGGTGCTGCTAGCACGTGGTAGGGAAACACCTGGAAACTTCATGAAAGAAGGAGCGACTCCAGGATTCCTTACTCGAAAGGGGTTTTACCAGTTTCTACCGTTCCTTTGCGCAGCACCGGACTTTTCATGGGGTCTTTTGTAAAAAAGCAAGAGACCAACAGCAGCAGAAGGCTTCTTACAGGCTTCCTTCTTGTGGTCTTGGCTGCAACTTACAGAGAGAGGAGACAGTTAATGTAGCTGTGCAGGCATGAAGAAGGTGGCTTGATGGTGAACCCACCAAATTAAGATTGACCCCTAAAAAGAGAGACCCCTAAACCAGATATGTGGGTTGACGTGGACTTCTGGGTTGGGTTTTTTGAGCAGTGTGAATTTAATGATTAATTGTTCCGTCAGTCCCCTGTTAGGTATTCTTGATCTGAGTTTGACTTTTCCCTGGATTTTGGGGGTGGTTAGAGATTAATTTTCCCCATCCAAGAAGGTCCTTCTTGCCAAGTTCAAGGGGCAGTTACTACCACTTTTCTGCTCCCTAGATGGACACACAGGCTGAAGGGCCTGTGTGTGAGATGGTGAGGAACTATCGAATGGGTAATACAGAGGTGACCCTGGACTGGGAACCGGGCAGTGAAATTCAGGCTGGACAAGGGATGGATTGAAGAGCGAGGCCAGAAGCAGGGTTTAAATAGCATTGCTTGGTATTATACTGCAGGGGGCAAGAGCTGAAAAGGGTGGGAGGCGTTTTGCAGCACACTGTGGGTTTGGCACTATTTGACATACGTCCTTTTCTATTGCAAGCACCCAATTGTTTGCAGGGTTCTTTGTAAATTGGGAAAATCGGAGGAAACAGAGTTACCTGGTGCAGATCATTACAGACAAATTCTAGGAGGTCGTTATGGGGGTTTCTTGTAGTCTTTATTTTAAGTTACATTTCTTTGAGGGTTTCTCCATCTCGTTCTTGACTGGTTGACTACTCACACTTCTAAAAGGGGGAATCTCATACTTAACACTGTCCCTGAAGAGGACGCTGAGAACCCTCTGGTCCAGCAGACCATTGGAAGGACTGGTCATTCCAAGGTGCAGTGTTACGTAGTGTGTCAAGTCAGCAAGGCTCTTCACTGGAGGGACACCACCTCTGTGCACAGATAACAAGGTAGGGCCAGCAAGGTCTTTTCCGTGCTGTTACAGGCTGCTGGAAAAACACCGAAGTTGTGGCACTGGTCCTTTATGGACAAGCAATGCCCTGTTTTTTCTTTCCTGGACCATACACTTTGGAAAACTGGGACTGCACCTCTTCCCATATTGACCCTGGCTCCCTCAATTCAGCCCTGGGCAAACGAGCTGTGATGTGTCTTGCCCTTTCCTCGTGAGTGAAGGAGCTGAGCTGGGACTCAGTGTTTTGGTGGATTGATTTATTCTAAAATCTCCTGGGTTAGATGAAAGGCGTTAGGGAAGGACTGGGTAGTGTTGATGCTGCAGTGACTCCATGTGGGCTCTTGCGGATGGTGTTTGGGAGGGAAGAGGAACGTTGCCTACCTATGTGTGTGTAGATAAATCCCAGGCTCTGCGTTATTTAGGATTTGGTACTCAGTCCTTAATTGAAGACCGATCCTTGGTGTGTTTAATAAAGATGATGTAAGTTGGGATGTGTTTTCAAACAGGACTAGATGAAGAATGTGCCAATATCCAAAGGCACTTGTGAAGTTTGGGGCTAAGTATCCTGTGTCACCCTGAATGCTTTCTCACTTCCATCTTTCCCCTAAAAGCTACTGATGCTGGTCTGGAGGCTGCTGGCTGCTTAAATAGCAGGCTTAGGTTACCCCCAGCTCTCTATATGCAGCTGTGGAAACACTTTGATACGGCTTATCCTCCAGGATCCATAAGAAAAGTCATTGAGAAACAGCATTACACCAGCGAGGGTTCTCTAAGTACTCCTTTGTGCTTCCGAGTGGAAGATAACATTAAAGGGAGGACACAGTGCGGTGCTGCTCTCCCGCTGTCCCCCACAGCAGCAGTAAGGAGCCAAGAAAAGTACTGCAGGGCCATGCTCTGCTTCCCTCTCCCTGATGGCTCCGATTTCCAAGGCTTCTCTTTCTTTAGGATTGCTGACAGCAGAGGAAAGTCTCTGGGTGGAGACCCTGCTCTACACTGCCGTGGTATAGGGGACATAGAGGGACCGGGCCCCATGGCACAGGTTATGCCGGTGCTTTGCGCGGTCAGAGAGGGTTTATTGAGACCTCAGAAGAAGACTTGAGGTCTCAAACAGCAGAAATGCTTTTAAAAGTGTTGGATTTTTTGGGAATCTTAATTCTCAGGGGTGTGCAGTGTTTACCTACTGCATGTCTACATGCACGTGCAGCTTGAGGTGGGTGTAACTCAAACTGCATCAAAATGATTTCATGCTCTATTGAAACTTAGAGAAATTTGGGTTTGGGTAAGAAGAGGAAATGTTTCGACTTCAGTGTGTGCCTGAAGCAAAGCAGCTTCAGGCAGAGGAGCTGGGGGAGGATTGCTGCGGTGCCAAAGAGGCCATGAGCAGCATGAGTGATGCGTGTGTTCTGGGCACGTTTGGAGATACAAGAGGTTTTACAGTTAAATTCAAAAAATAGCCCAAAACCTCTTGAATTCAGGGGGCAGCAGTATGTAGACCAAGCATGAACCTTCTCAGCATGCAGACCACCTGGTATGAGTTTGAAAATGGGGCACATCTCGCCCTGCTAGCCTTTACGCTCATCCTTTAGCCATTCTGGCTTAGCTTGCCCAGTTCAGAATATCCCTGGGCCTTACTATTTGGGAAGGGGGGCTGTAATGACTCCTGAGTTGCTGGTTTCCTCCCTCCTGTGTTCAGACTCTTAGCGTTGCAGCACAGCAAGGGCCTGAGGACGGACACGGTTCAGTACCGGTCACTTCGCCAGCGCTGGCAGGAGGAAGAAAGTGTTTGAATTTGGGTCAGTCACTCACCGGTGCTCCTGGGGGAGGCTCTGGTTTCGTGTTCATACGAGAATGGGATTGCCTGGTTATGTTCAGAGAGGCTTGTGAAACGTGCGGGAGCTCTTGTTACCTGCTCCAGCCATGGAAAATTAACTCTGTGCACGCAGTTTGCTCTGGGGAACTTCGCAGTCTTTTGCTCTTAATTCATGGTATTTTCTCTAGCTTCTCCCTCCAGTCCCTTTTCCATAAAAGTAAGTAAAAGGAAAAAAGAAGGCAGGCAGCGGAGAGGAGAAGGTGGCTGCCAAAGAGCTGAGCCACCAGCAAGGGGCACAGACCTGCTTGTGAAACCCTCGGTTCTGCTGGGAGCAGGAGTCGAGCATGATGGAGGCAGAGCTGGCAGCACCTGCTTGTGCTGCTGCCTGCACCAGGAGTGCATCGTTCCTCCATGACCACACTCCTGGGCCAGCCTGGGCTCTTCAGCCCCAAAAGAGGAGTTGAAACTGGCCTCGTCCCCACACTAGCAGCACTTCCAGCCCTGTCTGTGTCAGGGCTGCCTGCCCCCTACCCCTGTGCCTGCGTCCTCGCCTCTGCCGCATCTCCATCCCCATCCACTCAAGGCCCATTTCTCCTTGGCCGCAACGCTCAGGGTGTCACATCCCTGTTGTATTCCTGTGCCTCCATAGGGTGCGGAAAGCTCCGTACTGTGGCCGGATGCCTGGAGTGAGAAGGAGACCCTGGCACCCCGCTTGGCCAAACCCCCCTCCCCAGCTTGCAGGGACATCGGCGCTGATTTCCCCTGTGCACTGCTTATCCCCCTCCCGCTCTCCTTTCTGCCATCAGAAGGAGGGAAAGAAAAGGAGGAACAACCATATGAAAAAAATGTTAATTTATTAATCACAGAATATATAGCAGTTCATCTGAAATGCTGTTGCTATGCCAACACCCTGGGAGTTTATTTTCTTAATCCAGGAGCGAAGCGTTTGGTCCCCCGCTCTCCTGCTGAGCTATTTGAATATGTTGCTGCTGCCGCCGTATCTGTTTAAAAAGGGGGAAGGAGGGAAAAAGGGAGGAAAAAAAAACCCTAAAGTAGGCTAAACCACCAAAGCAGTCAGATGCAAAGCAGTAAGAAGCCTTTCTCAGTACAACTTAGTAAAAATGACACAAATTAATATACTCTACTTAAACCAGACCAAGATTAATGCTTCTCTTTCAGAGCAGCTTAGTCCAACTGTCACTTGACAAGCGTTCGTCGGACAAAATCAACACTAATCAACATTTATTCCTCTCTTGCCCTTGGGTCTGAGGAGCGTAGAGCGGGCTGCGCCATTCTCCGGCTCGTCTCGCCACGCTTTTCACCCTCCATCCAGCTTCGCCATATATCACCCTTCCTCTCTGTGCTTCTGCTTGTACGGATCCACACGCTCAGCTATCAGGCTACATTAGAGGCATGATAGATTTTCTGTTTTAATTTACATCTATTATATTACAACATAACAGAACTTGATTCAGTGGAGACCAGTGTCTCCTATAGCCTGGCTCTTTGGGAAGATTTCTGCATTAACTTATTAGGGCCGGGTGGGAAGTGGCTTCAGACAGACTCTCCTTCTCCCTCCTCTCGCCTCCGACACTGAGCAAAGGTGTCGTGGTGCGCCTTGTGCCAGGAAGTCTGTGGCTGTCTCGGCCGGCTCGCGGCGGAGCTGAGAGTTGATGGCTTCCAAGACAATGGGCTGTTGAGCATCACCTGCTGCCCTTGCTGCAGGTTGGACACCAGATTGTGTTGTATCCGAAGCCTGGAGGTGACCTTGTCCTGCCTTGCAGTGCTGCCCTGTGCTCTATACTCTGAAACAGGGCAGAGGAGAGAAGGGCTGAAACCAGCTGTAGACGTTGGGAGGATGAGGTCCCATCATACGCCAGTGCCTCTTCCCATTTCTTGCGCAGGGGTGCTGAAGCCACAGGTGTCTGCCACGTGTAGGGTGCTGGGCTTTTGTTGAGTTTCACACTTGCTTTCTCGTGGCCTGGGTACTGTTTATTGCTGTACCTTCGCAGCAGGGAAGGGACAGGTCTGGTCTAAGCTCTGGTTTAAGATCTTGGCAGGGCTGTGTTCCAGCTGACTTTCCTTTGAGCATTAGGTCTGTCTTGCCTGGTTGTCCAGAGGGTCTGCGGGGAACAGAAAAAGGCAGAAGAGTGAAAGAAACTGGAGCATGTTGTGTTTGTTTCCTCTCCAATGAGCGGAAAACTGGTGAAGGTCATGATGCTGCCGCGCCAGGCTCGGTGGAGTTTGAAGAGCTCTTCCTGTCTTTGCAACCTTGGGTTATTAAAGTGGGAGGGAGGGGAACCCCTCCTCCACCTTCCCATTTTTGCACTTGCTGTACAGTGTTTTTTCCCTGATTTGCCTAGCAGAGCACTCATTTGGGCTTTGGATGATCTATATTTGACTTTTTTCCAGTGCCACAGATAGCTGCATAAGCTTGGACAAGGCTTTGTCTTACAGTCTCGGAGATGGGAGTGTGTGGGAGTGTATGATTCTTTGGCAGACTAAAATCAAGGTAGTTTTTGCTCTCTCTAGTCCAGAGACGACAGCGAACATGCTCTTGCTTTGCAGACTGAAGGAATCAATCAAAGGCCAGAAGCCATGTGAGAAGTCATAACAAACACTAAGTCGAGCAACCTCTTCTTCGGGTTCTGTGTGCAAGTGTAAAACCATCTGCTGGTAGACTCACCTTTGTGCTGGGCGTCCAAGAACATGCTAGAAGAATATCCCGTGTGAGGATGCTCTTGTTGCGGTGCTGGAGAAGGGCTCAGTCTGTATGTGTCTGTCCACCCGTTCCAGCCTGCTGTCTTGGGGTGTGAGGGGCCAGTCTGGTGCTGGGTTTCCCAGTACAGGGTTGGTGCTGAGGTGGTTAGCTCAGTTCTGAGTTCTGCTCCTGCCCATGGTGGCAAAGAGGCTGAGGTTACTCTGTGTTTGGATGGTGTTAGGGGTAGCCTTAAGTCTAGCGCTTGGTCTCATGGGTTCCTTACCCCCCGGGACTGACCTGTGATGTCCCCATTGCTAAGCTCGTCTCCATAGCCTGCTGCAGATGATGGGTTGGTGGTCCCAGGGATGGGTGCCAGTTGGAAAGTTGCGGTTGGTCTCTGATGTCAAAGCACAGCTCGGTGATTTTCCTGGGCGTCCCATGGCTCTCTTCTGCCATAGGTCCTTTTTCCCCAGGTTGCTAAATCCAGTTTGGAAAGCTGTAATGTCTCCATTCTTCCTGGACACACTTAGGTCTGAAAGCTGTGACATGGAGGCTTCCACTGCCCTTTCCTGCCGTCACTGCTTCCATCGCATCGCGCCGATCGTGCGGAGTACCAGAGCATGCTTCTTCCCAACCCCAGGGGACCAAAGCCTGGGCTCAGGAGCTGGTGGCATCTCTATCTGCCTTTCCCTCTCTCTCTCTGCTGGTGTGAATGAAGATTTGATTAATGCGAGCACTTTAGCACAAGTGCCATTTTCCAGGCTGTAGCTCTTGGCACAGGGAGCGCTGCCGGACCGGAGCAGCAGAGAACTGCAGGCAGCATCTGCGTGTGCTGGGCGCTGGGAGGGGAGCGCCCCGCTTCCCTCCCTGCTCCTCGTTGCTCAGCAGTTAAATAAATGATGCTTGGTATAACTTTGTACTTACAGGACTGCAACTCAATTTAAAACCAACCCCAAACTCGGAGCAGGAGGGGCTCTGTCTCTGCAAACCCACCTTGTTAATTTTAATGGTGGGAGGAATTCTCCAGCTGGGGAGAGAGGGGGCAAGAGATGCTGAAGTTGGAGTGCTGGCAGCCCTAAGGGGTGGGAGGGCAGCAGTAAGTCCCAGAGAAAGACCTCTCTGGGGAGGCTTGGCCCTTTGATGACTTGTAAATTAGACAGGCTCCAGCTCCAAACAATGGTCTTGAGCAAAGATGGGGTGGGAGCTGGATGGACCATGAGGCTGGGTGGGGACCACTCACCCCAAGGGCTCTCCAGGCTCCCGAGGAGCTTTGCCAGCTCTTTTGGGGAGGTTTTTGGAAAGGAGATAACATGCACAGGAATTAATGCTGTTTGTAAAGGACTTGGAAGATGGGAAGAGCTCTAGAAGTGCTGTAATTAATAGAGGCTGGCTAATTTAATGTTCTGCCTGGACATCTTCTCAGCTGATATATATGTAAGGAAAAGCACCTCCATTAGCACAAGGGAAAGTTGTTCCCCCTCCAGTGCTGGGGCTAAAGCAACCAGATTTATTTCTCTTAATTGTCTCCAGGAACTGGAGTCCCAATGCCCCTAAGTCTTGGAAGTGTATGTGCTTGTGAGACTGCCAAGCTTTGCAGAGCGCCCTTGCTTTTGACAGGTGCCCAACTGCCCCGTGGTTGAGGTGCTGCCACCTCTGCAGCAGAGGACAGCCCAGGTCTGGGCAGGTAGAGAAGTTTGGGACAAGTATTGATGGCTGCATGGGTTTGGAACAACCTGGTTGTTACTGGGAGGAATGGGCAAGGTGGCCGTGGGAATGAGCGCTCTGTTTGGGTCCTGGGGAAACCAAGGACAAAGGCTTCTTGGTGGTAGTAGTGTGTGAAGTAGTAACTGAGAGAAGATACTTTTGCTCCCTGCAGTGGGATACCCATGGAGATAAGGAGGCAACCGGTATGAAAAGGGTGAAAGGGAATGGTCTTGTCCCACCAGGCATGGACTAGGATTCTTGCAAACTGAAGGATTCAGGTGCTGAGAGTGTTTTCAACCCGTGTCTCTCACGTTAAGGCTGTTGTAAGCATCTGCTGCTGCAGTACTGTTACTGAGAGCCGTGGTTTTTAATGACATACACTGCAGAAAGTCTTGCTTGTGTTTTGTTTGAGGATCTGGCATAAGCTGCATCTGTTTAATCCGTGTGCTCGTTTACCTCACTGTGCTGGGGATGGGGTGAATCATAGGAGACCTCCAGCTTTTCCTTTTTATTGCTGTATACTCTTTTCTTTAGTTTTCTGGTGATTTGTTTCTGTTGTCACATCTCGAGAGTGCAGGTCAGCACAGCCCTCCTGGCCTCTTCTTCCAGTGTGAACTGGGATCAGGCTCCAAAATCCATATATAGCTCTTGGAGAGGTTTTCTGAGATGCTGGCTGGTTTCTGTCCAGCTTTGGATGTGCTCGGCTCACTGGGAAGCTGGGTTATTCCCTCTGCCTGAATACAGTGTTGGGGCCTGCCCAAGTCTGAAGATGTTGGCCTTATATGCATAGGAACAGGGAGTCTATATAAATGTTTTTATAAGGGCTATAAACCGCGTTGCTTTGGAGCAGGAGCCAACCACTTCACACAGAGCTTGGAGGAAGCTTTGCTGTGAGCATATTGTCCCGAGCCCCTTCTCTGCTGGGCTTGGTGTGATGGTAATTGCTAGTCTGAGGGCTGCCTGCGCCCAGAAAGGGATGGGGGCAGCCAGGGCAAGCCTTGCCCTGCTCCTGCTCAAGCCTACATGCTGTTGGTGTGGGGAAGCGGTCCTGAAGGATGGGCTGTGAAACCACCGCCTCTTCCAGAAAGTTCAGGGGTGTCTGTGTGTGTACCCACAACCCCCCCAAGGGTGTCAGCTCCTCCCAGCAGCCAGGTGACCTTGCAGGCAGCAGATAGTGTGGCAGGACTTGGTAAGTGACCTTCTCCCAGGTCACTGCCTGCCAGGGTCAGTTGGCTGCTCAGTTGCATAGCAGGGATGCTTTTTCCTGCTGGTGAAAGAGCAAAGGAGAGGTCCCACTGGAGGAGGCAGTGGAGGGGAGGGCAGGCAGCCCCCATGGACCTGACCTGCTGGGCTGGCTGTGCCTGGGGCTGATCCAGAAGAGCCAGCGTAGAGGAGGGAGGGAAAGAGGGCGGATACACAGCAGTCAGGCTGGTTAGTGCTGCATTTTCAGGAGCCTGAGCTGACCCCTCAGGGTTGCCCATGCCTCAGTTTCCCCAGCTGTAAAGCCAAGGCTCTTGCAAGCCATCTTACACTTTTTTTTTGGTGCAAACCACTGTTGAGTCTCTGAAAGGTACTAAAAGGACCTACGTGGGGTATAGGCGATGAGTGACAGCCTAGATAGAAAGCCTGGTCACCAAGGCTGACTTTTCCATGACAGGGATGCACAGCCATGGCTGGAACAGGTCTCCCCGCAGGAGGCAGTCCGAGCCATGTGTTTAATGGAGACCACACAACGCGGCAGCTGGCCCTGGGCCCGGAGATATTCTTGTAACCTAAAGATGCCCTGCGGAGACAAACAGTGCTATAAAGGAGGTTCAGATTTTTTTACCAGGTACTTTGGAGCCCGGGGCTGCAGCAAGGGGTTTTGCGGCTGTTTAAAAGCTGTGCGTTGCCCACCTTGGATGTCTGTCCTTACGTATTCCGAAGCCGCTGGGATCATGTTCCTCCAGTGAGTGCCTGGCTCCAGGCCACAGGGATAACAGGTGCTGTCCTCTGCTGGGACCATGTCTTTGGACAGGGGGTGACTCAGCCCCAAACGGTCTCCGAAATCTGGGGCAAAGTGACTTGGGAGCCTGTGATCTAGGGTTTCCAGCAGGATGGGTGCTCCAAGTCACAAGGGTTCTTCATCTAATGATTTTGCCCAAGATGCGTTGGGGCCCTGTTGTGACCCTGAACAAGGTCTTCTCCATGGCAAGTGTACGTACAATGTCTGATCTCGAAAAAATTGTGTGACCTGAGGAGATCCACCCTGGACTGTGCTTAGGGCCACATTTTTCTCCTTTTTTGGTAGAACAGAGCAAGGGGACAAGCTTTCCTTAGCAGAGGGGCTCCATGGAAGGGATTTGACAGAACTCCCATGTGGTTTGCAGGGGGACCTGGCTCTGCCTGGGCCGTGTCCAGCTGCTGTGGGCCATGTCCCTTGAGTCTGGAGTGGATGGCTCTGAGGAACTGGAAGAAGACCTGCCTGGCCTGCCAGGTGGAGACATGGGGAGTACTGGGGCTGGGAGCTGTGGGGACATCCATCAGCCTGCCCAGCTGGCTTCTGGAGAGGTGTCAGAAGGCAACAGCTTTCTGTTGCTGCTGACCTGGGCTTGGGTTGAACTTCTGACCTGGAGATAAAAGCCTTTCACCTCCCTCCCTGGCTCCAGTGCCCTTTTCCTCGGATTGCCCAGGCATTCCCACCCGCATCCAGCCAGGCTCACAATGGAGAAAGGTCATTTATTGTGCTGCTGCCCTTCTGCATCCTGCTCCCTGTGGCGACCGGCAGAGAGCAACCCACAATTTGATATGAATTTTAGGTGAAGCCATTTTATTAGGTGAAATCACACAGATTCTATACCTTTATTACTGCAAACGTGGCAAGCTAAAAAACTGCTAATTGGTTACACACACTGTTCACACTGTATTGATTGGTAATTATAACGAGTTCTGATAAACCCATCTTATAGCTAAATAGCATTAGTTTGCCTTTAATGCCTAAAAGTATCCGCACACCTGCTGTTTTGACCCTTTTGTTATGGTTGGTTCCTAACATGTTCCATTACTCCCAAATACGTTCCCATAACTGCTGCTTGGTTTAGGGTAGCCTGTACCCCTATCATCAAGGCCTCTGTGTTTTGAGAATGTGATTATTAGGATCCTCAGAGCATGAGTAACTTTTCCTCTCTCATGGGAACAGAAGAATATGGTCAGGGCCTAAAACTTGGGAGAAGAGAGCTAGGCCGCTAGCAGGCCTGCTGTCTTCCCTGACAGCTCCCCTTGGCACCTTGACCATAAGGCCATCTGGCTCTCCCCCAAAAGCCTGCCTGCCTCCTGCTTTCCTTCCTCATCGTCTGCTCACCGTGGCTGTAGCTCTCAGCCCCCAGAAGCGTGCCAGTGGATGTGGTGTGCCAAGGTGGAAGGAGAAGGGCTTGGTGGTTCTTTGGCTTTAGTGGGAGCTGTTGGAGAGCCTGGAATGGCCAACGTAGCTGAGCTTTTACCGGCCTCTAGGCTGCAGAGGTAGCTTCGTTAAATCTGTGTGGATTTTGGGGTTGTTGGGTCCCCCAGCCCGCAGAGCTGGAGGGGCTTAGGCATGGAGGTGGGAGAGGTCTCCCCATGCTTCTCCTCCCTCCCCACACTGCAGAAGGGAGAGCTGAGCTCAGACAGGAGGAATGGGATCCGTGCAAATGCTCTTTACGTCTGTCTGCCGCTAATTTTGTGATTGGAAACGAAGCAACAAAGGGAGGTGGTGCAGCATGGGGATGGTTTAACCTTGATAAAACAGTGATTTCACCAAGGATGATGTTCTCCCATCTATCTTCATCCATCAAGGCGCCGCTGAAATATGCTGATGAAGCCTGTGGATAGGAGTACAGTGCAGTTAAATGGGGCGTTGCAAACGCTCTCTGTACCCCCGTGACAAGGTGGCGTTACTTACTGTCCAAATTTAGTACAGGGAACAACATGAACTGCTGCCTTCTGCTCCGTGGGCTGGGGTGGGATGCAGCCAGGGTTGCGTCCCCTCTGCGGAGAGCTGGAGATGGTAGCGGCACCTCAGCCCATTGCTTAATTCTCTCCTTTTGTTTAGTGCCACTGAGAGTCATGAGCACAGAATTCAACTTCAGTGTAGAAATACCTTCCCCTCCCTAGCAGAGGGAGAAATTCTGTCATGAAAGAAGCCAGGTTGCCAGGTAAGGCGATGGTCCTCTTGACTTTGAATGTCGGCTGAAGGGTCTGGTGTGCGGAGGAGTTGGGAAATCCCAGGGCTTTGCTGTTCATTTGGCCACCGTTCGTTTTGCCTGCGTGAGCTGCGTCGGAGTAGCAGCAATTAAGCTTTATTTATATGGGGTTTCCCAGCTCGCAGGGTGGGAAGTGATGGTACGTGGGTGTGAGCACTGCCTGTGAACTTCTCCTCAAGTTTGGGGATTAGCAGCATGGGCCAAGTGCCGCAGTCTTTTTTTGGTCAGGTATCTGAGGGCGGTTTGCTGGCTGCGTGCGAGTGTAAATGTCAGTAGGTCAGCGGTAAACCAAGCCCTGTAACCCAAGTAGCTGTTGTACCCAGTCCCACCGGGACCCATGTCGATCTGTGGGGTGATGCTATTGCATGCAACCCCAGCGCTTCCCCTCTGAGCTTTCAGCAGTGGGGTCCCTGTGTCCGAGCTGGGCTGTGCTGATGCCAGGGAGAGCCAGGATCGTCTTGCCTTGGAAGGAGCAGTGTGAAGCTGGCAGGGAGAGTCGCTCCGTTCTTGCTGTGCCATGCGAGCTGCAGGGAAAGAAAAGACTGGGTGCTGCTGGTGGCATGGGCCCGTCTTGACACTGGGAGGAACTGGGAGTTCCGAGTCCTCCCTGGGGACAGGCATGGCTCATCTCCAGACAACTCTTCCTCTTGTTGCTGAGTTCATCTTAGTGGGTTGTGCTTCCCAGAGCTGACAGGGTGGGAGTGTTACCTCCAGGCCTCCTTCCAGACTTGTGCTTGCAACGAGGTAAACCTATCTGCAAAGCTTCTGCAGTCAGCAGGGCTCTGACACGGCTCCAGAGCTCTTCTCCATAAATAACCCAGATGGATGTCTGTACGGATGCCTCCTTACAGACAGGACGTGTAGTGAAGGCAGGATAACTTGCTCTGGATCCAGAGGGGACAGCTGTTGAGGAGTGTGTCCAGCCAGCCAGCATAACCTGCTGGGAGGAGGGCAGAAAACCCGATTGGAGGCTGCCACCCCCTTTGCTTCAGGGACCAGAGGACTGTGATTTCACATTTGGGCTCCTGGGCTCCCTGGTGCCCCTGCTCCATGCTAGCCCCAGACTGCTGTTTGGCCACTTGTCACTTGAGATGCCACACAACTACAGTGAGGCCATCCTCATCTCGACTACCTCGAGACATAGGCAACTCACAGACATAGCACGAACTTCGAGCCCACAGGTCTTCTCCATCCCACCAGCAAACTCTCTGCTTGCTGGTAGCTAAAGCTTTCTGGTGGCCTCGTTCCTCAGGCATCTCTTGGGATGTCTTGTGAGCTGGGAGGTGGGAGTGACGGACTGGTGCAGGGCATGGGCTGGTCAGCTTGTAGCAGGACTGCTTCTTCTCCCCCTCGGCTTTCCAATGCTTTCCCATTCTCCCATTGCTGCTTCCACTCCTGATGCATTTGGGAGCATTTGGGGGGGAAAAAAAAGTTGACAAAAGAAATGAATTATGCATAAGGAATTAATTTCCTTGATGAATAGGGACTTACAAACTCAATTGCCATTCGCTTTCAAGGGATGCTTGGGGGAATGGGAAGGGGGAGGGAATAAAAGCACAGGATGGAGTGGAGAGTGAACGTCTGAGCCTGGAAGTGTTCCTGGCCTTTGAGTGGACTTTGGGAAACAGCCCTGGGTCATTTAAACCACATGATGGGTCCCATATTGCCGTCAATGTGTGGGGTTCTTTGCTGGGGTGGAAATGAGGGTGGTGAAGATGCAGCAAATATAGTGATGCATCTGTCAGGGAGTGCCACCCTGTGCTCAGAGTAGGAGAAAAGGCCCAGATGAGGGTTTGACTGTTTTAATAGGTGGGGAAACTGAGGCAGGTGTGTGTGTGTGACTTGTTCAGATTGGGTACGGGCCAGGGGCCCCTACAGGAGTAATGCTGAGGGCTCTTGTGCTCTACAAGTTTGCCTTTTTATTCCATTGTGTGCCCTTCCCTCTTGCATGCTGCTGTGTCCTGGGAGCAGAGCCAACAACTGGGAGCACTAAAAGCGCTGGACTAAAGATGCTGTAAAAGAGCCTTCTGGAAACTTTGCCCAGCCAGAAAATCTTGCCCCCAGACCCAAGCAGAAGATTCGTATTCTTGATGGGAAGAGAGCATCTGTCAACCCAAATGATCTGCTTGGCATCACGCACATGAGCTCCTGTGCTGCGTGTTGGTGTGGGTGGGAAGAAGTCGATGGAGGAAGGGGTTTGCTTGAGGTCCCAGTCACATGTTCTTGGGTTAGGAAGTATTTTACCTTGCAAGCATCAGGAAGGTTGAGGAAAAGTCTGTCCTGGCTGTTGCACTGGTTGATGAATCGGAGAAGTGGTGGGCAGAGCAAGGTACTGAGAGGAGCTGTGCTGGGCCCTGAGCTCAGCCTGGCGTGGGACAGAATTATCGCTGGGCAGGTCAGGTCAGTGGCCCTGCCTTGAGGTGTGGTTTCTCAAAGCCCTCGTGGCTCTTCCTGATCCACTGCAAGTAATGCCAGCTCCTTCCACCCTCCATCACCTGCACAGCTCAGAGCAGCCCTAAATAGCAAGAAGCCTTGTCCTCCTGAAGACTACCTTCAGCAGAAGGACCAGGAACTGGGTGAAGAGGGTGCTAGGAGTGGCATTAGGAGATGGAGGAGAGACTGTGCCATGCTGGTGGGCTGTGCTGGAGGAGAGGCTGGACTGTGGGTCTCCAGCTCCTTGCTGGTCGGCAACAGTCCTGTAACCATCCTCTCATGTTTCTGACACAGCCGAAGGACCTCAGCATTGCTTGATGGTCCTGCAGGCCCAGATCCTGCAAGGGAAGCAGGCTGGGACCATCCTGGCCTGGTGTCTCCACATCAGAACTGGCGAGCCGATACAGGCAGATGGTTTTCTCTTAGAGCTCGCGTTTTCCTGCGCTTTGCAACCAGCGTACTGTCCTTCAAACACTGCTCTCTCGGTACCACCCACGTATCTGGGTACTCATGGACTTGGGATAAAGGTTTGTGAGTGAGTAGGGTAAGGTGTCACTGGCTGCCTGGGGGTTTCCAGAATCAAAGGTGATGGTGAGCGTTGGCAGAAGCTGTGCCCAGCGATGCTGCCGGGTTCATGTCGCACCATGGCACACCATGCGCACACGTGTCCCTGTGCTGCACATCACACCCTTGGCACACCGGAGCTCCGTCCTCTCCGACTTCCTCACGTGAGGGATTTGTGCAGGCAAATAGTTGTTTGACCCTGCTACCCCCCTTCCCTGTGCTGCCTGGGGGAGCAAGAGGTGTATGCCAGGCAAAGGCAGCACCTCTAAAACCCCCACGCTGAGAGCAGCCGCACTGAGTTTGGGATTGCGCTGGCCAGCTGGAAGGAGGTGGGCATGAGTTCCTCGGTCTGTGGAAGGGGACTGAAGGAGTGCAGGTGCCTGGGGGAGGGTGGTTTAATCATGGGAAGGGTGATTCAATCGCCCCTTTTCTTTTCCATCCCTTTCTTGGCCACCCTCCCCTTTCCCAAGCAGAGGGGCTCTGCGGGCAGGGGGCTTTGGAAGCTGTCACTTTGCATTGCGCGGCTGGGGAAAGGTCTCTACCTGCCTTATTTTGTCCCTTTTGCTGTCAGGGCTGACAGTGCTCATGTTTATTTCATCCGGCGTGGCGGCTGTCTCGTTTCCCTATCCTCCGATGTCATTAGCGTGCCGAGAGCGGGCCCTGCAGTGCTCAGCCTAATGAATTCCGCTGTGGCTCTTCTCTCCCTACCTCGTTACCAAAGCTCAAGGTGTCAAATTAAACCCGGCCGGGGAAAGGAGAGAGAGAACAAGGCGCAAAGGGAAGCGGGAGGAGGGGGGAGGCTGTGTGTTGTCGGGGTTCCTTTGGTTCTAGGCTTTCCTCTTCTTCCAGCTAATTTTCCTTGTAAGCTGTTCCCTTTGGAGCTGGGGTTTCTCTTTGAGCCTGGGTGTGTTGTCACATCGGAGGTGGTGACTTCATCCATGGCCCTCTTGTATTGGGGCAGGAGGAGGGATGTCCTCCTTTTTTTGTCCCTACCACAGCGCGCATCTTGGCATCCTCTGCCCCTGCTCGGCCTTGTCCGTGCTGTGGGGCCACGTGGGAGACAGCAGTGGGCGTGAAAGGGCCATTTTCAAAAGCAGGTGGCTGTTTCACAGCTCCTAGTCCACCTAGGGTTGTGCCCTTGAGTTAGGATGAGTTTTGCAGGTGGTTTTAAACGGAAGGTGCCACCCCCATCTCTGGGAACAGGCAAGTTTGGAGCGAGCTGCTGCCCTTCCTGAGCGCTGGGGCACCAGAAGTCACACTGACAGTCCTGCTGGCTCCAAGGCCGTGCTCTGCTGGGCCACATTTAGCTTCTCTTTTGTATTTCTCACCCTCAGTTTGCTCAGCCCCTGATGCAGGCGGCTTTGGGGGGATCCTGTGCCCTCAGAGGTGGCAGGACAGAGTAGCACAGTGATGACAGCCCATCCCCAGCATCCCCCTGCCCCATCTGTCTTGGCTCTCATCGATTTAAAATAGTTTTGTGATATAATTATCTCCTTGTGGATGGGCTTTTTCATTACGTTGGCTGCTTCAGCTGTGGTGAGCATATTAATGTGGGATTAGTGCCATGGCGGAGAGTGCACCCACAGTGGGGAGGGAGGCAGGGATGGCTCTGTCCACTGGTTGCAGTCCCATCACCTCCTTGAATTGGGGTGACCAGAGGCTGTGCAGGAGGTGCCTGGTGTGTGCTGAGGACAGGGACCAGCCTTTCTGGGATGTTGGGAAGCTGAGGGCCTTTTGCACTCCAGGTTTGACATCTCAGGGCTGCTGGTGGGTACTGCTGGGAGGATTTGGCTTGGAGAGCACCAGCCTGGGTGACAAAGTGACCCTGGGGTCCCTCCAGTGACCTCCTGTCATTCAGCCTTCACTGGGCCTGAGGCTGTAAAGATCTGTGGCATTTGTTCTGCTGTGGTTTTTGAGAGGGGAATGAGTGGTGAGAGGGGGGACGGGTGCCCATCTGTCCCTCTGCACAGGACAGGCCAGCGTCGCTGCCTGCCTGGGGAACCAGTGTCTTGGTACCCCAACCTGGGGAGCACAGCAGGACCCCAGACCTTCTCCACCACACACACCATCAAAATTTTGGGTGAAAGGAAGAGAGTGTCAAGGAGGGAGAAGCCAGATGTGGCTGTCCCCTCCTCCTCAGAGCTTACTGGAGGACCCACTGTAGGATATGGGGCCATTCCAACAGCCAGGCTCTGTCTGTGGACCCATGGCTTGGAGCTGTGGCTTGTGGCAGTGGCTTTTAACCTGGTACAGGTGGCTGAGACACAGCTGGGTGTGCCAGGAGGTGAGGAGCAATTTCATGTGCAATTGGAACTGCAGAGGGAGAGCGCAGGGAGGCGCGATTTAATCACCTTGGCTGGCCCAGGGCCAAGACCACCAAAGTTCAAACACCTCTCCCTTGTAAGAGATGCTGGGGGAGTATTAATTGGCATAATTCATCAACCGTTTGGCACCTCGTGGTACGTTGTCCATGCAGTGTCCCGGTGCTCCGGGCTGGGGGAATTTTGGGCAGCTTTGAGGCAGGTGAAAGTCACTGGCCTGGATGGCTCCTGTGGCCGTGGTGTGGTGTGGGGGGGGTTCAGCAGAAGGGTCTCTAGAACTCCCTGCCTACAAGTGAGGAAGACTGATGGGCTTCATTCGTGGCTTCTGGTACATTGGCCACTTCCTCAGCAGGTTGGCACAGGGGCTGGATGGGTGTTTCGACAACCCAAATGCCCCCCACCCCCAACCTTGCTTCCTGAGAACTTGGGACCAAAGATGCTGCGGAGGCAGGTCCAGCCTCTCCGGCACGCTTAGCTTGCCAGTTGCAGGGTTTATGTAGGCCTTGGTGAACTGGTATGGCCATGAAGATCTGAAGAGGAGTTAAGTGATATGTAAACTTGCAGAAGGGGCAGTCTGCCATAAAGGAGGAAGGTTTTCCCTTCGCTGGCCTGAAAAAAGGCAGGAGAGAAGACCCTCTCTGCTGACATGCCTCTCTGGTTGAAGGCTCAGCCTGCTCAAAAAATGCGTGAGTCCCCATGCAGCAGAAAGGGGTAAGTGTGGCCTCTAATGGACTCGATACGTGGAGATATTGCCACTTCTCCTGACCATGGGAAGCAGTGACAGGCAGCCAAGTCATCTGGATTTGTGTGGGTGCTGTCACGCCCTCTCAGTTGGCTGGAGTAGTGCAGTTGTCCCCTCCTGCTCCTCTGAAGACCTGGGAGATCAAAGGCTTGTGTGACCCGAATGTCCTCATTTATTGGGAACGTGTGGAGTGGTGGGTACCCAGTACCTGTGTGATGTGGGTATCTTGGGGGGGGTGTTCTTGGGGCAGCTGTGCCAGACCAGGGTAGAGGTGCACCCAGCTAGGCTGCCCTTGTTGCCAAAACCTGGTGGCAGCTGCCAGGGGAAGGAGGAGAAAGGGACAAGTGAGGAGCAAAGTGTCCCTTCACCGATGTCCCTCTCAAACCCTGGCAGTGAGCAGCAAGGTACCCAGTGATGCTCAGCACCAGTTCCCTCATCCAGATGGGTGGCTTTTCTTTTACTGTGCATAAAGTTTTTTGTGTGGCAGGGGACATGCTTCCCTGCACTGTGCCTCAGTTTCCCCAGCTGAGTGTAGAGGTCGATACGTGTTTGCTCCCACTGGAGTGTGGTGGAGACAAGGTCATTTGAGCACTTCGAAGTCTTCTGATGAAAAGTGCTGGAGAAGGACAGGGGCTTATTAATTGTTGCTGAGAGTATCTGTCAGTCCCGCGTGAAGAGCTGCTGGCTGAATTGCTGCTGTCTGCTCTGTCTAGGACAAGGTAGTGACAGTGTGGAGACAACCAAAGAGGGGCTGTCATTCTCATGGAAAAAAGTCCTGCAGGCTGCAGACTTTGTAGGAGCGGTATGTCCAGGTGCCGATGGGGATGTAAGGGTCTGTCCTGGTGCCTTGCTGTAGAGGTCCAGCCGGCCTTTGCTTTCAGGCACCAGTGGAGATAGGAATGCATAGATGATATTTGATTGGTGGTGACCTTCATCTTCTGGGAAGGAGCTGCTGGCTGGGCTTTGGGGGCTTTGTTCCTGTTCACACCAGCCCATGGGACCTTTAAGACATGGGTCAGTTGGCAGCAATGGGGAGCTGTGCAAACCTGTGGCTCTTTGGGTGATAGATTTGTGCCCGACTAGGACCCGGTCTCAGGTGCTGGATAAGCCTCCCCAGAGTTCTCAGATGTGAGTTTCTTTGCAGCATTAAGACCCGTGCTGGAGCAGTGACTGACCTCTCAGCTGTCTCACATACTGGTTTGATTCAGATGCATCTCAGGGTCTGCAGCTCCATGGGACAAGCTGGGTGCAGAGCTTGCGTGGGTGATGGGGTACGTGTTTGTGATGTTGCCCAAAGAGCCTGGTCTTTATAACGTGGGGAAGGAGGCGCAGGCTCATCTTGGAGAGACCTGGAGGAGGGAATTCCGGGGGACAGAAAGCTCTTTCTTCAGGCAGCTCATGGTCACCTCCACACTTTCACCCTGTTGGAAGGCTGTAGCACCGGCTTGTCTTGTAGGGTCTGACTCTTCTGAGGGGGTGGTTTGTCTTGCTCAGTGTGAAGCCATCTGGAGCAAATTTGGTGATGGGTTGCAGATGGTGTGTCTCCTCGTTTCTGAGTAGGCAGGGAGATCTCCATGCTCCGAGGCTGAAGCAGACAGGGAGAGTGGGAATACTGCCTGGTGACAAATCTTGGTGGGACAGCACCATCCCTGGCCACGAAGCCCACGGAGAACCAGCCGATCTCAAACGTTGTGTGTGGGTGAGCACCAACCCTGCAATCAGAGCCTGGACCATGCCCCTAGCTCTGCTGAAACACTTCCTCCCTCCCTGGATGCTGCCGTGCCACCGAGCATCCCCATTCACTGCTCTAGCCAGGCTCTGGGGTGCTCTTCTGTCGTGGAGTGGGACCTCCCATGCTTGTCTCCCTGTTTTGTGATGGGTGAGAGCCTTGAGAGCCAGCTCCTTTCCCTAGCCCCATCCCTGCTCTCCCACCTCTGCCGTGACACTTAACATCTTTCTCGCAGCTGAATTTGGCAGTGCCAGGCTGGGCTTTCTTGCCAGTGTGGCAACAGCCACGGCTCCCAGCTTGTTAGACTGAAAGAATGTGCCGTTTTAATTAATGATATGTAAATATCCTTGAATGGGCCGCATTTGCATATTAAGAGAGATTTGCGGAATCTGCGGAGTAATATATTTTAATTAAGGATTAATTAAAAATAATGGGAATTTCATTTCGCCTGGCAGAATCCGTTTAGATCTTCACACACGTCTGCTTGGGAGCCTGGTCAGAGCCTGCTGCCGGTGCCGCGGTCCGCAGCTGGGGCCGGATGCCGGTGCTGCTCCTCTCCTGGCCAGGTCCCGAAACCACCGGCAAAGCCGAGCGGCCGGTCCCCTTGGCCGCACAGCCCGGCTGCTGGTTTTCGGGCTGTTTTTTGATATTCTTTATGGCAAAATAAGCAAATGGCTGTGAGACACGGAACACTAGTTGTGTTGGCAATTATGTTAATAGCATGCTATTAGGCTATGATTCTATATGAGCAATTGGGGAGAAGAAATGCCTTACTGAGAGAGAATGATACAACAGACGTCTGTCTTATTGATATAGCTCCAGAGGAGCTTTCTGCGTAATTACACTCGGCCACTTTTCGGAGGTGGGGGAGAGGCTGTGGCCATGGGATGGAGGGGATGGTGGCCCCCCACATATTCCTAAATCTGAGGTAAGGATGCTTTGGAATGCCCTTGTGATGTTCTCAGGATGGATTTGGTACCAGGCTGCGATGGGCTGAGTGTCCAAGCGTCCTGTGGGCTCTTTGGCTTGTTGCTCTGCATGGTCTTGCAGAAGGGTTGTATCTGGTATCGGTGGCCAGAGGGCCACTGTAGAGCTCTGGGGACCTTGCCAGAATCCCAGGGTTTGGTGGCTGGAACCTAGCGCTTAGTTGCTTAAACCATGGTGGTGGACAACATCAACAGAGGGACTCTGATGGTTTCTTTGGAGAACATCAATGGTGAGCCTCATGGCTTCTTTGGGAAAGTTGGTGTGACCAGGTCATACCAAGCAGATAGACAAGTGGGACTGGCAAGGACCAGGGTGGGCTCTTGAGGGGTTGAGATGGATGGGGGGGGGCAGGAGGGGAGAACAGAGGAAGAGTGAGGGTTTTGGTCCCTCCATCCCGCCTGCCTTTTCCTAGCGTTAAGCCGGCTGCGGCATATCGAATGCAAATGGGGAAAATGCAGTTTGTGGTAAGTGTCCGCTAATAAATAACCTCCGAGTCTTCTCCCTATCAGGCAGTGACATCCTGCATTTCTCTTCCCCGCCGCACCAGCCCAAGACATTTAATGATGTGGTGCTCCTTACGGGATGTGCCGCCCATGCTAAATATCTCCAGCCTTCACAAAATGGTGGGCAGAGAGCCCAGCCCTGCTCCAGCAGCCCTGCGTCTCTCCCATGCAGCCCTGGGCAGTAAGGGGTGGTGGCAGCAGCGATGCCGGCATCCCCCTCCCCATCCCCGGCGCCGGGCGCGGACCCCTCTGCCTCGCTCACCCGCGGTCGCTGGAGGATTTCATTAACTGCACGAAGTAAAAAATAATCAATTTCAGATGTTCCCAGTGTTTGTGGTAATGGGCTCTCTAACCGTTCTGATTAGCCAAGTGAAATGGAATTTTTCTTTTAAATTACAGTGCATTGACGTTAAATATAGGCAAACTTTGGGGGTGGGGGGGAGGGGGACAGGCTTTATACATTCGTTCTTGTCCTCCTCCCTCTCAGTCCATCACTTGCCTTATCTTTCCATCACCCCCTCCCCAATTGTGCTGAGATCTCTGGTGACTTCTTTCTGCTGCCCACCAGACTGGGATTTCCCCCTCATCTCCATCCTCCAGGCTTAGTGGTTTGTCTCCTGGTATTTTGGGCTGGGGGGTGTGTGTGCATTTTTCCCCTTTCTATGAATTAATTTCTCTTTTTTTGTATCGTCTTTCATGGGGGGGTTCTGGCTGGGACCAGTGTTGTCACTAGGCTGATCTTCTTCCCCCCATCCTCTCGGCTGTGCACGGTTTCCCTTACGCTTAGCCACTCTCCCTTCTTGCTTTGCGGTCTCCTTTCGGCGTCCCGAGCGGCGCAGTCCGCAGTGAAATCAATAGTGAGCGCCGTGGCCGTGTGCCTTGGGGAGCAGCCTGGGCTCCCTCCTCCTCCTCTAGCTCTCTTGTACCCACCTTCCCTCCCCACACCCCAGCTTTTTTCCCCAGCCTGAATTCTTTCAGATTCCGAGGAAGCCCCCAGCATCCCTTCCATTATTAATTTTTTCTCTTTTTTGGGTGTTTTTTATTTATTTTTCATGCATTCCCCCCTCACCCGCCCCCCCATTCACCCTCTCTGGCGTGTGGTGGTGGCTGCGGGCAGGCGCCGGTACGGCGCAACCCAGCCTGGGCTTTGGACTTCTCCTTTTGATAAGCTGTCATTCCCCGGCCCCGCGCAGGGATTTGATCAGAGCGCTCTCTCGACCCCATGGAAGACATTAAACACCCTCCCAGACCCTTTTCTCTCTCTCCATCTCTGAACCTTTCACTCTCCTTTAATGAGAATTTCTCCTAATTATTTCAGTGGCTGCAGCACAGGGACCGCAGTGTAGTTAGATCTTGATACCGGGACGTGACTGTTATGCTGATAAAGGCAAAAGATCAATAATTTAGGCCCTAGCGTTAATGGCAGAGCTGAGAGCTTAAGTGTCTGTATTCAGGTTTAGTCCTGAAGGTTCCTGGAGTATTAATGATTTCCAGAGGAATCCCCCCCCCGCTCCTTCCCCTTCCCTTGTGCTGTCGTTGCTTTTTCCCCAGTCCTGTCTCTCTTTAAGTCCTCCCTCTCCCCATTTTGGATATTTTTGTTGTTGTTGCTTCCCTACTCGGCAGCCATTCGGCTTTGCTTTTGGGTATCCCCTAAATTGCCCTTATGCAATTTATTTGGGGGTGTGGGGGTGGGCTTAGAAAGCGAAGGGAGAGAGGGGAACGTGTGTGTGTGTGTGTGTGTGTTAAAGAAATTACCTATTTCTTTCTGCTTTGCTTTGGAGACTGCAGGGTGGGCCCTGCTTGGGAGGCGAGCAGTGTAGCAGTGACTGGGTCCTGTTGCCTTCCCCACCCATTGTGCCCACGGATTTATGTGGAGGGGGACCATCTCCTCACTCCCCCCCCCCCCCGAGAAGGGTAACACTTCTGTGCTCTGTTTTGTTACCTGTCTTTCTGTACACACCTGCCAAGGCCTCAGCACAGCCCCTCTGCCTCTCTGCACCTTTGCAGACCCCGGTTTTGATGCAGAAACTCCCGTCTCTGCCTGTTCTCATCAGCCCAAAGGGGGCTCCTGGCAGAGGGGGATGTGTGCCACCTGTCCTGTGCAGAGGATGTTCCAGCAGCATGATCCATAGCTGCTTTCCTGCCCTTGTCCTTTGGGAAAGGTCCCAGCCCCGCTCAGAGCAGGGCTGGATGCTGGGCCAGTATGGGATGGGATGGGATGGGAGAGCAGGAAACGCATCTGCTGGAGATCCTGATGTGTTTTGCTTCGTCCCAGCACTGTGACCCATCTGCCTTCTTGCTTGCTGGGTTTCCTCCCCCAGGCCAGTGTGGCCACGCTGATCCGAAGCTGTCTGGGAAGTGTTTGGAGGCCCAGGGTGGAAAGGGGGAGTTTTGAGAGGAGAGAGGGGTGGGAAACATTAACCAGTTCTCTGGTGAGTCACAAACACTTTCCTCTCTGGGTTGTTGTATTTTATTTTTTTCCCAGGCCTGTTAGTACTTGAGGATTCAGGAAATACAGAGTTGATTTGAAAGAAGATGACAAATGACGAAGGGAAATTGGGGGATAAAGGCTGTTATTTAGCCACGAGAAGCCCTGGCTGGGAAAGACTGCTATAGGCATTAGCTGATTAGTGGGAATTCTGCCTGGGTTATCTCTGTCCTGGTTAGGGGAGAGAGGATGGGGTTGCATGGATTTTGTGGCTTTTTGGTCTGGTTGGTGCCCTGGGTTGCCCTTCGCTGCAAGGGAATGGATGCAATGGGAAGGATTTCTTCAGAGTTGCAGAACATCCCTTTGCCCTGGTGCTCCGGGTCTCTCCCGAGGACCACGGCCCCTCTGGCTCAGCACTGGGCTCGCCAGTCCTCCGCTCCTGATCCCGGTCCCTGAGCTGGGCTGATGTGATGCAGGCAGGAGTTAACAGAGTGATGTCAAGCGTGTGGCGTGTCCCGAATGCCGCCAACCAGACGCCATGGAGAAGTTGGAAATACTGATTTGAGTTTTCTAAGGATACCTCAAGCGATGGGGGAAACCTGGCTCTTGAGGCTTGGTCTTTCCTGAGGAGCAGCGTTACTTTGTGTTGTGCTTTCTTGTCTGATACCGAGCGCCGAGTCTCATCTCTGAGAGACTCCTGGCACTCTGCAGGGAAAGTATTAACCAAAACAGTGTGTATTCCACTGCAGTGGAAACCAGCAGTATGGTGAACACCAGCCAGCTCTTCCAGCCAGCTGCAGAGACCTCCTGGTTCCTTCCCTTTCTCTTTGCTTGCAGCTGAAAGGTCATGCTGGCATGCGGGGGGCGGGGGAATGACCTGCTCCTTTGCCTGCCTTGGCCTGGCAGGGTGAGCACTCTCGTAGCTCTGTAGTCCAGCTGGCTGCTCCTGGCTGGCTCTTCTTGGCAGGGCCAGCCAGAGTATAAATCCATGTTTATGTATCTGTGTGCATGCACATAATCCCATGTGTAGGAATGCAGATGTGAGGTGATGGCAACCTGAGGTGCTGGCAGGTAGAAGCTGTGTTGCAGAGGTGGTCCAGGGAGTAAAGGAGCCCCCACGGTTATGTTTCTTTGTGTAAGGTATGGATCAAGTGTCCTAATCCCAATTCCTTCTTTAATTATTGGTAACATGGAGATCAGCCTTGCTGGAAATGTGGCCACATGGAACCCGGGGACAGTGTCAAAGGTGATCATCTGTTAGCCAGGCAAGAAACTTGAGTAGTGTCTTGGGGGTGGGTGGGGAGGGGGGTTGTGTGTGTGTGTGAGACTTTGGCTTTCCTTACTGCTTTTCCTACTGGGTCTCCATTTATTGCCCCAGGCAGGAGGTACAGGAGCTGCCGGATGTTCCTACCCAAGTGTTTCCCAGGCAGGGTACGTGTTTACACCCAGATGCTGGGGTGCCAAATTGAGTTGACCTCAGTAGAATTATAGAATGTGTTAGGTTGGAAGGGATGTTTAGAGGCCATCTAGTCCAACCCCCCCTGCAGTGAGCAAGGACATCTGCACTAGATGAGGTTGCTCAGAGCCCCATCAAGCCTGACCTTGAATGGCTCCAGGGGTGGGGCCTCCCTCACCTCTCTGGGTAACCCATCCAGTGATCTACCACCCTCATTGATGAACTTTTTCCTAATATCCAACGTAAATCTACTCTAGGACATGCTTTAGCAAGGCTGTCCAAGGCATGTGTTGAATTTGCCTAGGAGGTTGGTTTCTGGATGCTCTGGCCTTAAGCTGTGTGGGTTGAGTGTTTGTGGAGCCTGTCTCAGTGAGCTTTAGAGAAGAGAGGACTTCAAGGACAAATCTGAGTAGCAGTAGCTTTTTTCCTGACCACCAAACTGGTGGTGAAGTAGGGAAGGATTCCCCAAAGCTCTGCCGCTATTTGTTGTGGGGAGCCCTGGGGAGCAGGTATTTGTATCTGAGTGTTAATAGAGAGCCTGAATTGAATCGTGCATGCAGTCGGGGGAGCGGTAAAAGCCAGTTACAAAAGCAGCCAAGAGAAGATCAGTAGAAACACACACAAACCCTAAAAATCCCAATGTGATGCCTGAATAATCACCCATTTGTCTGGGGAAAGAGATTAATCCAGCCAGGGTTCAGTTTAACAGGATTATTGAACGTGGTAGGGGGAGCAGAGGGAGGGAAGGCTTTGGGATTTTCCGTACGACTTCAGACTGTGGATCTTTCCTTTCCAGTGGTCCCAGCAGGATGGGGAGGCTTCAGGAATCAGGGTGGCTTTGCTGCGTGTGGGTGAGCTGTAGTTGGGACAGTTGGCATCATGGAGGTCTGACCTGGTCCTTCCCCCTATTGCCCTTCTCTGTCCAGTTTTGTTAGCCAAGGAGCATTCTGGGGTAGAGACCATGCCTGACAGTATGTGCTCCTTGTGAGGACCTCCAGGGAGACGATCAGATCAGTTGTGTCCATTGCAAAGCCACCAGAAAAATTTCCCTTTGGAGAAGTCAGGACAGAGATGTGGGAGGAGTTTTTGGGAATGCCAAAGACCCTCATCAGCCTGAAATGAAGGGTGAGGAAGAGACCTCGATGAAGCTGGGTTAGTCATGGAGAGCCAAGGGACAGCCCTGCATCCTGAAGCCATGGATGCTGATGAAAGCCCTTTCATTGGGATCGTACCCCTGAAGGTGCTGGGGTGCAGGATGGTGTCTGTCCTTTCCAGGCATTAGCATGTTTTCTTCTTAAAGCAGCTTTTTTACCCTTAAAAACAGGTAAGGGAGACGGTGCTGCTGCCTCTACAACATCCCCAAACAGCAGATCGTGCCGAATAAAGCGAAAGGAGGAATGTTTTTATGGCATCACCTGCATTCCTGTGGAGTTAGACAGGAGCATGTGTGTGTGTCTGAGTCCCTCTGTGCATCCTTTATAATACAAAGCAACCGCAACATCTCTGTGGCGTTCCCAGAGAGCTGTTGATGTGTTGTCAGATACTGTAACTTCTTTTAAGTTTACCCTTTGTAGGATATCTTGCATATTTGGTGATCAGAAAAAGGAGGAGGAGGAGAATAAAAGCGGGAGGAGAACCAAAGGGGCAGCTCTGGATGTCCTGGTGTGCGGTGCATCTCCCCCTGCCCTTGCCTGCCTTGGCTCTTCAGGTGAATATTCGTTAGTCTTTGGATGGGACCTCTCTTTTTTGGAAATGGGTTGAGGATGGGATTCTGCAGGAGCTCCCAGCTTCCTTTTGGGTGATGGTGAGTGCGTTCAGGGAGGGTTGAGCTAAGCAAAAACTCTTGGCATTCGCACAGTGCATCAGCAAGGCATCGTTCTCCTGTGTTGCTGTTTCCGTGTGTCTTAACCCACAGGTGATTTGTAAAAAGCCTTTCTGCCAGCAGCATCGCTGCTTAACAGACACGTGAGAGTAACGAAAGCAGCGTTGTCTTGCCAGCCACTCTTTCTTCAGCCTGTCCTGTTCTCCTCTAGTGTGTATTAGGGCTCCATGTCCTTTTCCAACCCTTATTTCCTTCCCATTTTCCCAGATGTCCCCACACTCCATGTCGTGGCTCCACTGCACAGTCTCTGCCAGCTGCATTTATTCAGTGATGCGTGTGAGGACCCAGTGGACAGGGATGGAGAGAAGATGCAGCCGCCTGTATCCGTACCTGGGTTTCCCTGGGGAATGCCAGAGTGTTGCCTTACATATAGGCTGTACCTCTCTGACACCCCTTTGAGGGGGGCAGGTTACTGACGAGCAAACCATAGAATCCTAGACTGGTCCGGTTTGGAATGTACCCCAAGGATCACAGAGCTCCAACCCCCTGCCGTAGGCAGGGCCACCAACCTCCAGGCCTGGATCTACACAAGGTTGCCCAGGGCCCCATCCAACTTGGTCCTGAACACCCCCAGGGATGTTCACCACCTCTCTGGACAGCCCATTCCAGCTCCCTCACCACTCTCTCTGTAAAGAACTTCCCCCTACTATCTAATCTAACCCTTCCCTCCTTTAGCTTCAATCCATTCCCCTTGTCCTGCCATTGTCTGCCATTTTAAAAAGTGGATTCCCCTCCTGCTTATATGCTCCCTAAAATATGCCCAAGCAGGAGAAGCCAGGAGCTGGCTGCAGGTGTTATCCCAGAAACAACGTACCTCTATGTGTGTTGGGTCCTCGCCAGCATTATCTGGTCTCCTGTCCCAAGCGTATGGACCAGGAAGGCTCTCTTCTAAGCGTGGTCTGGCTTTTGGTACTGGCAAGCAAGAGGGTGCTGAGTAGTCCTGGCAGATCCAGCAGCCTCCCCGTACAGACCCTTCTCTTCCATCTCTGGCATGTCCTGTGGTTTCATCGTAGCTGCAAACCCTCATTGGATTCTGTTCTCCGAATGGTATTTCCCAACATGTAGGCTGGGAGCCTTTCTCTGATGATGTACCCCAAGGCAGGCAGCAGGGTAGAGCCACCTCTTTCCTAATGTTCCTTCTTAAGTCATTTAAATAGCGAATAAACCCCGTCAGGTTCTGCGGGAGGCTGAGGTTGGGGCTCTGCTCGTCCGTTGTTTCCCCACGCCGGGGCTGAGCCGAGCCAGGGATGAATGATTGGGGCTCAACAAAGTGTTTAAACACCAGAATTGAAATTAATGTCCCCTCATTGCTGCTGAGGCTGCCAATACATTACAGCGAGCACCTTCCCAAAGTGAAATGAATGTTTGTTTATCCTCATGAAAAATACATCAAAACATGTTGGTGGGAGAGGCCGCTAACGAGGGAACAGGCCAGCTCTCTGTTAATTCCCGACTGGGAGCGGACGTTGCTCCTCTCCTCTTTTCTCTCCTCTCTGGGCTTTATTTTTGAAGCCCTAACCCATCCGCAGCTGTGTATCCAAAAGCATTAATATGGCTTTAATGAAAACTCCGGTTGATCTGTCCAAAGATATTGATGAGTGGTCCTCAATCGTATTAATCTTCTCGTTCGGGAGGAAATGAAGGCGGCGAGCGGGGCCCTCAGGTGCCGCTGGAAGAGGAGGGTGAGCCGGGAGCAGGGACAGCTGCAGCCGCCTTGCCCTGCCTCCAGGATTGCACCTTTTCCCAGCTTGGATTGATTTTTTCCACTTTTCCCCTCCTTTTTGGAACTGGAAACAAAGCGACTGCCCCTCGGCTGGACCGTGTGCTGCAATTCCAGGCCGGTATTTAACATTCAAATCATTAAGTTTCCGCCAATAAATCCATTACTGTTAATTATATTGGAGGGGCTAACGATCCGTCGACAATATCCCGCCATTGATTTCCATTCGCGTCGAACGGCCGTCTCGCCTTCAATCCATGTCGGGATGCTTTTTGGGGGGGGTTCCCCCCACCCTCCCCCCCCACACTTCCTTTGCAGCTTCTGCAGCAGCGCAGTGCCCCCACCATCCCCTTCTCCCGGAGCGCAGGCTGCTTCTCAATAGGAACGCGCTACACTTCTTTATGGCTTATGGCAAACTGCCTTGATTACTTCTACTGTTGTACCCATTATGTGAATTAAATATGTATTCAGTTGCATGCTGCTTGCGTTGTTATTGCAGGGTGACATATGGTAGTGACTCAATTAGAATGAAACTAGCATTAGATAACCCTTCTGATTACATGCATCCCCAGCCCGCTCGGCAGCCTGGTTGCTGCCGCCACCGCCGCCACTTTGCCTGATCTCCTGTTATCAGTGGGCTGCGGGCTTCATTAGCTGGTATTGTCTCCAGAGGTGGGCTTTAGGCTGGAGCACGGCAAGAGGAGGAGGGTGTGCGGGATGAAGCTGGGGCCCGTGGGTGCCATTGTGCTGCATGCAACTGAGTTTGGCATCATGGCCTGCTGCAGGAGGGATGCTTGCAAGGATGCTTGTGGCGGTGCATTGCCTGCATGCTGGGCCTCCCCCATGGTTTCCCATCACAACCCTCCTTACCTTTCCTCAGCAGCAGCACCTGGGTTTTTCCAGAGCCCAGAAATGCCCCTGTACAGGGGGGCCATCTGCCAAGTCCCAGCCAGGCATGCTCTGATGGGGAGCACAGCAGTTGGATGCTGGATGATGCTCACAATGCTTGCACAGCAGCAAAAAGGGCTTAAGTTTGCTTTGGTACCCAGCTGTTCCTGACTTTGGTAAGCATCACCAAGCTTTCCATGAAGGAGAGGGATCAGGTGGCCAGGGCTTGTGTTTTCCTGCTGCCTCTTTCTCCGTGTTGGTGCCTGGTGAGAAATATCCTGGTGTGAACTGGGCAGTTTGGCCTGGGTGGGGAGGTTGGGGTCGGAGGGAGCAGGGTGAGGATAGGTGGCTTTGGCACTGCTGCCCTCTGGTGCTGCTTGCTCCCAGGGAGCCCCCAGCTCTGCATCTGGGGTGCTGTGGGAGCTGCGAGGGATCTCCTGCTTCCTTGGTTGCCCTGCAGAAACCCCCACACCCCTCCAAACCTTGTGTTTCTTGAAGGTATGGATTTCCTCACCCCTGTGCACCACTGCATCTGTCGTTTCTGACTCTTGGAGGACTCCACTGCAGGCACGAGCAGAAGATGCCGCTGGTCCTGCGAGCGAGTCTCCATCCTTGAAATTTGGCAGCGACAAAATTTCCACCCAACAGCCAAACTTGCTGTGTCTAGCCACAGGGTGTTGGGGAGTAAATGAAATGAGTTGTGAGCCCCCCTCACCCCCATCAGCTCCTGCTAAACCCACCACTTTCACTTTGTAGCTTTGTGAACTGTTTGCTAGCAAATCCTGAGGCAAAAATAAATAGGAAATGGATTCATTATATAAACACGGATGGGCTCCAGAAACAAATCTCAGCCTGTGAACTGTTTGCAAGTGCTTCCCTCTGAGGGCTGCTCTCCGGTCGTGCTCTGATCAGCCCCAGTGCCCAGTTTCTCCTCTTGTGTTGGGCAAAGGGAGGTTATATTTTTTTATATAAACTGGATAACAACGGCGATCAGAGAGCAAATAACACACTTCCTGGTGACAGGGTTTAGCTAAATACAAATTTTATCTGGGTACGTATATAGCTATTGAGGGAGATATTTATGAATGGGAAATAACACAGCTAGACCTGAGGAAAAAAAAAAGAAAAAGCATTTGTGTGGGTTTTTTTCCACGTCAAAGCTCAGAGTTGGGTTTGTGCCTTTCATTGCTTCTTTAATTCCTTGTATATCTCTTGCACATTCGCCTTGCGAGCGTGCCTGTGTCGGTATGCGTGTGTACACATGGGCCTGCATGCACATTATGCTGTCAGGCCTCTGCGGGAAGCTTTATTCTTGCCTTTGCAAGTGGGAAGTTTCTTTTTGCAGGGGAATAAAGGCCCTTCCTGCCAGAGGACCTGGGAGTCTGTGGGAAAGGTAGCTGCTTCTGGAGTCTTTAATCCCCTTGCCCATTCTAGCCAGTAGCAAAAATCCCATTAGACTCCTTCCCCGCGCGGGGTTTTGTGAGCAGCTCCGGGGGCTTTGCAGCAAACCCCAGCTCTTGGAGTGGGTGGGGTGGGGTGGTGCTGGCAGGGTCCAGCCAGTGAACGTTAACTGTGGAGGGTACCATGTGAGCCGCCCCGCTCCAGGGAAATCCCAGAGACTGTGCTCAGGTGCAAACGTCCATCTCCAAATTTCAGATGTGTGGCGGGGCACAGTGTTGGCATTGCTCTGGGGTGGCTCCTGCAGAGCCGATTCCCTCGCCAAGGAGTCAGAGCGCACTGTTCATTTCCAAGACTCAAAGCCCTTCTGGATGCTCGGTGCATTTTCCTCCCAGCGCAGAGATCGCAGGGTGAGCTGGGGGGGGAATGGCGTGGGGCTCTCAGAGCAGGATCCGTCTCTTTATTGCTTGCCTTGCTATCTCTCGTGCTGCCTTTGGCTAGGAAACCGTCAGCTCATACAAATGACTGACAGCAGCCAGCGTCAGCCCTTGGCAGGTATGTAAACAAAAGAGGGAACCGTTTTCTGCTTGCTCTTTTTCGCTTTCTTTCCTTTTTTTTTTCTTTTTTCCTTCTTTTTTGTTGCACTAGAAGGAAACATTGCGATGTGAGGTGGTGTAACCCCTGTGCACGTCCCCATCCGGGGCTGGCAGTGGCCCTGTGTGGTGTCAAGCTGGAGGATGTCAGCTTGATTTCAGAGCTGCTTGACACAAAGGGATTTGGGGAAGTGAATAACTGGGGGGGGCGCACTGAGATGGTCCCTGGTGTTTTCTGAGCCCTCCAAACCACTGAGCATCCCCTCTGGCTCTTTGCATGCGTTTCCCCCTCATCCTTCCGCTGCGGGCGGGCGCATCCACGGCTGTTTCTGTGAGCTGCCTGGTGAGCACATTCCCTGAGTCTGCGGGGCTGTCAAGGCCCGTGTGTCTCTCCGATTGATCGGAAAAGTTCCTGTGCATGTCTTTTTTTTTTTTTAATATATCTTCTTTTTTTTCCCAATGAAAAACACCACCTGAGCAGGTCTCTGGTTGTCAGGCCTGTGCTGGTGATGCAGAAGGCAGCAGGAGCTTGCAGGCAGCCACTCTAAAATAAACACTTTTGCTTTAAGGAAAAAGCAAAAATAATTGAAAAAAGTGGAGGTTTTTGGCATAGATTTTCCTTTCTTAAACTGCCAGACAGTTTCTTAAGGTTATTGTTATTGCTGTTATTGCTTCCTGGTCATACTTGGGTCCGGTTCCCCCTCGCCCTCTCCACCGCAGGGTGCTGGGGTGACCAGAAAGGAGCTGGCTCCAGGGGATTTTACGGGGGTGAAAGGGGATGGAAAACACCGTGAGTGCCAGAGCAGATTATTTAAGTGGATTAGTGATTTCTGACCAGGGCCTGGGGCAGGGCACACAGGGTTTTGCTGGTGTGGGGTCTGCAGGGGTTACAGTGGGTGGTGGCAGGTTGAACCCTCTGTCTCCAGGAGCTGTGGCCCCTCTCCTCCTCGCTGCCTGGCCTCTGCTCCCCTAAATAGCCTCTGCAAAGTGCTGCCCTTAGCTGCAGGTGTTGAAGGGGAGCTGGGCCACCATCCCCTGCCTCCCCCTCCCCTAAGCCACCGTGTCCCCAGGAATACGGGTGGCATGGGGGTCAGCGGGCTCCCCCTTCCTCTGCATCTGAAGCACAGTGCTCATCTCCAAGGGCCTCCCAGCCCTTCGTTTGGGCGGGAAGGAAACTCCCGCCCGTTTCTGCACATTTCAAGCCTGCACTTTTCCCCCCTTTCTCTCTCACTCTCCTTTTTTTTTTCCTTTCCTTTCCTGAAAAAAACCCAACCCCAAACCCCCAGCAGAAAGCAAGCTGTGATACTGTCGGGCCTGGCGTTGATGTTATTTATTTTCCTCAGTTGCTGCTCTGGAAGCCCGGAGTTGACAGAGCGGTTTTGTAGAATAGAAACATTATAGACTGTTACTGTCAGAGTGTTAAATGTGATGGATAGAGAAATACAGAGGAGGGAGGGGACTTTACACTAGCCATGTCTGCCAGCGAGGGTGCTCATGGGAGAATAAACCATCCGCATATAAGAAATGAATGAGGTAATGTGGCGGGAGGTAATGGACTCTTGCAACAGAGATGCGCCTTGCCGGCTGGACTTAACCCTCGCTGCTCCGCTGGCGGGATGGGGGGCTTGCCACAAGCACGCAATGGAGCATCTTCGTGGTGAGCACCGAGAGGTTTATTCATCATTTGTTTGGCAAAGGGACTTGTGCCACTTGGGAGGCACGAAGGGGTGCAGCCAGCGGCAAGCAGCAGCCTGATGGCTCGCTTTGGTGGGGGGGGGATTGGGGTTTGGGGTCCTGCTGAGAGTGGGTCTGCAGATCTTGGGGGCTCAGCTGGTGAGGTGAGAAGCACAGAACTGGAGCAGGGCAGGAACAGAGGTGGCCCTCGACCTGGTGTTTCTCTTTGGTCAGCAGTAGAGGGGATGGGAGGCTGATTGGCTTCAACTTTGTTCATGATTGGTTGTGCACAGTGCTGAGCTGGGGTCCAGAACCAAAACCACATGGTTACAGTGCTCAGTTTGTGTCTCAAATGTCATTTCTCATGTCTGGAGGGACAGGTTGGGTGGGGAGAAGCCATGGCAGTTGGTGTCTCTCCAGCTCTGTGGTTATGCCTGGGGAGCGCAGGCTGTGCATGTCCGACCTCTTCTTCTGGTTCACACTGATGGCTTTGTCAGTCACCCACTTAACTATGAAATCGTGTTTCGAAGGCTAGTGAACATTCGGTGTGAATTTTTATCCCTCCCCCTTACCAACTCTGTAGCTCCCCTATGAGGAGACCCCACTGGTGATGTTACCTCCTGCCTGCAGGACCACAGCGTCATGAAGTGATTTGGGATAAAAGGGACCTTCAGAGGTCATCTAGTCCACCCCTCTGCCATGGGCAGGGACACCTTTCAGAGATCAGGCAGCTCAAAGCCCTGTTGAACCTGACCTTGAATACTTACAACGATGGGACATCCACAGCCTCCTCCAGTGTCTAACCACCTTCATCATAATATATTTTGCCCTTGTATCTGCTCTAAATCTACCCTCTTTTAGTTTGAGCCCATGAGCCCCTGTCGTAGCACTTACAGGCCCTGGTAAAGTCTCTCCATCTTTCTTCAATGTCTGATGGGCTCCCAGGGAGTGAGTGGCCTCAGGGCGGGGGGCAGCCTGGTCGCAGGGTATCCTGTGGCCCTGGCAGCTCTCAGCGCCTCTTCCTTTCACACTTCGCTAGGCGCCCGGCCTGACTGTGCAAAGTTTGTCGTAGTCACTGTGTGTGAGTAATTAAATTACCTCCCTGTGTGTTTCACCCTCTCTGACTTGTACCCACCACCTTATCTCTAGCTCCTGGAGCTTCATTCACATGGCCTTGGAGGACTATCTCAGCCTCAGTCCTTGCTAACCTCCATTGCTCGTGTTCTCCTCAAACCTCCTGCTGCTCATGCTGATCTCCTGGCAAGACACTTGCTGAGCAGCAGCGGGCAAACCTTCTACAGCCCTGGTCTTGTTGTAAAAGCCATTTATTTCTGCTCTTCTCCACCTCTTAACTAACCTTTAGTCTTGTTTGTGCTGGGAGAAGAGTTGATTATGTCAACTGAGGAAACTTTGGGGGACTCAAATGCTCTGACTTGGCTGGCCCTGTGTGGAGCCAGGAGTCGAACTTGATGATCCTTATGGGTCCCTTCCAGTTCAGGATATGCTGGGTGAGCAGCAATTAGGATAGATTAGCAAGGTATGTTCTCCTCTTCCTTACGGATACTGCTAGTTAATCTCAGTGGTGCCATGTCCATCTTGAGGCTTTATCCTATCTATTTATCATCTCAGCTGGTACCGAAGGGAGACTCACAACTCAGTGAATCTGTGGCTCATCTCACTCCATTTTTTAAAAATAGGGTATGACACTTTGTGTCCTCTAGTGTAATGAGAGATTGAGTTGCTAATGAAAATATGCAATCATTTTATTTCTGAGTCCCTGCAGAACTCTTAGGCAGGTATTATCTGGTCCTGGTGACTCCTCATTTTTCATTTTCCAAACGTGCTTTAACATCACTTCTTCTGACATCTCAATCTCTGATTGAGCCTTATCTTTGCCACCTGAAAGATGGCCTGCGGTTGGGGATTGTGTGGAGTTGGGTGAGGACCAGGTTCCCCTGCACCCTTGTACTCTCACCTGGAGATCTGCCCTGCATGGATGATGCTGAGGTACAGGACTGCTGCAGGTCTCAGGACAAAATTCATCCTCCTCTTGGTTTGTGAGCTCCCAGCTCGTTAAAAATCACAGACGGTTAAAGCATCATCATCTGTTAATGAAATAGATGAGTTTGAGGAGTTTCCTTGTATTTTCCTGCTGTATCTTTGGGTTCTGGGTTGGAGATTCAGCAAGCTTCTGTTCAGGAGGTGTCTGGGTGCTCCAGCTCCAACTGCTGAACCCGGGGCTCCCGGTGCTGTACCTGCCCTTGCCTTCAGATGGTGGCAGAACCAAAAAAACCCCTCTTTCTTAAGAAAGAGCAACACGGAGCTGCCACCGATGTGGGAGTGCCTGCTCTGGGGGTGCAGCTGCAGCATCCCGAGGAGCCGTGTGGATGGCAACATCCCTTTTGGGCAGCAGCCAGCACCTTGAGCATCCCTTTTTGCAGGGGGGAGAAGGAGGGTTGGATCTTTGCCTTCCAAATCAACTCGATTTGGTACCAGGCTTCTAGCACAGCACGTCGCAGGTAATTTATTCTCGGGTGCTGTGATCTGAAGAGAAGCAGAGGGAAGGAGGAAGGAAGGAAGGAATGAAGGACCTCCAGTCACAGCCGCGCGCGCACGCAAAAAGTTAAGTATTCTTGCTTTCGCTGACAGTACAAAGGTGTCATATACGAGAAGGATTGACACAGACCAAAGGGTCTTGTGGGAAATATGATAATAACTATAAAGAAGACAGATTATTCCCCAGTTGCCAACATTCAAACCTTTTTACAGTCAGTTCAAACATATAAAACTTTATTGCTGTAGCAGAAAGGGGAACAATTTCTGGTTGCACAGCTTTCCCAGGGCTGGGTTTATACTGTCTGTGTTATTGCTCTATAGTGGCATTTTAAAGTTTATTGAACAAGACTTTTACAATTGAAGGAAGTATATAAAACTGTAAATTTATTAGATTTTTCAGGATAAGTGCCCTTTCTAGTTGTGCTCAAGAATTCGGAGCTACGAGAAACTGCTAGTTACAAGACTTATTAATATTAAAGACTGAGAGAGCGCACATTTTATACCTTAACTGATCTAAAAAATAATATTATGATATTACGGGAAATCGGAGCTGTCACCGAGCAGGGCGCGTAGAGCGTTTGTATGGTGTGTGTATGTATAAATAGGCTCTATGTATGTGCGGGAACGTATAGGCGTGCGTGTCTGGGAATGCCTTGCGGGGGTGTGCGCGCGCGTGCTCTACAAGGGTATATGCACCTACGGTATGTAAACAAACAGGGGCACGTGTGTGGTTGAGCATATATGTATATATAAATCTTTGTGTTCCTAGGCGGTGTTTTCTTTGTTATTTGGGTTTGTGTCCTATAACTGTGCGGTGCCTTCAAGTCCGGAGCTTTGGTGGGCTTGTAAGGCTTTTTTAGGACAAGGAAATAGAATTAATAGGGTGCCTGGGTGGATTTGATGGTTATACCGTGCGTGGTTGTGTGTGGTGGTGCGTGGGAATCTCTGCGTAGCTCATGCACGAAGATTTCCAGTATGTAAACTATACCATTTGTACCGTGTTCGCCGTTTGCCTGCTATTTTGTGCCTCAAACGGGCCAGTACGTGAGCGACGGTGGGTAGGTGGTTCCAGAGTGCTGGGTGCCTGCCCCCATCCCCTGCCTTCTCCTTAGGGCCATGGTCGAGTAACGCTGATCATAAATTTCCAGGGACTGGATTATCTGGTCGGCACATTTGCTCGGGGCTGCTTATGCAGCAAAACCGGGCTGCGGTGCTGCCGGCGACAGCCCTCGGAGAGCTCATCTCGTGTACAGTCTGGGGGGAACCTGCTCTTGGGGGGGTTGGTCCCTGCTTTTAAGTTTTCTCCTTCCACCTTAGGAATGATTTCACCTAAATGTGTGACTTGAATTAAAATAACCTAAACCTGCTTTTCTGCCCGCTGCGCGTGGAGCATCACCTGCCCGCCATGCTGGGCCGTGGCTGTGAGGACATCTAAGAGGGTTTTTTTCTGCATTGGGGATGTCCACGGGGGCAAAGGGTCTCCTGAAGCACCTCTCACCGGGAGAGTGGGGGCCAGGAATACATCTCCCAGCTTGGGAAGAGAGCCTTTCTCCACCGCTCTGCTCTCTTCTGGCCTGGTACAGCTGGAGAAGTAGATGTCTTCAAGTTTGGTATCTGTGATGGCAACTTGCAAGGGGCAGCGGGTGCTTTGGGGGCTGAGCAGGAGCAGGCAGGAGCCTCACGAGCCGACAGCGATGGCAAGGAAGTCAATAAGCCCTGAATCTTTTATGAGACCTTGGATATTCTGATCACAGCTCTGCTGGCACTCAGATAGGAATACAGATTATCTGAGAAAACATCCGTGACTTGAAGCTCAGGCTTGGGTCTTCCCAAGGTTTTTAGCTTTTCTACCCATATTAACGTTTTGCTGTCAGGTTTGGGGTGGGTTTTTTGGGTGGGTGTCCCCCTTTTTTTCTTCCACTTTTTCCCTGCGGGGGCAGGGGATGGAGCTCAGGGGCGATTTCTTGGAGCTGGGGCTAGCTGGAGAAGAAAGTGGGAAGAAGGCTAGTCATTTTAATGGGGGGCTAAGAGCCTTATCCCTGTGTATTGTTAATAACAAAACCGAGCAGCCACACTGCATGCCGTGAGTTGGAAGAAAAGGAAAGCCCTCGGATCCCTTGTAATCCCGCGTTGCGCAGCGCAACGGTGCTGTAATTGCAAGGGTTCTTGCTGAATTCGTTTGGGTTTGGAGAGAAAAGGAGAAGGCAGGAAAAAAAGGAGGATGGGGAGGATAAAATAAAAAAAAAAAAGAGCAAGCCCCCTGCACTGAGATGAATTTATGCCTAAGCTTGTCTTGGGAATGCAAATGTGCTTAAGACTCTCTGAGCTAAACCACCCCTTTTGGGAAGAGGGGGGTGGGAAGAAGTATGACACAGAAGGGACACCGGGAGAATGTGAAATGAGGGTTTGCTGCGCCTCCTCCTGTGCCCTGCCTGCTGCTGAGCTGGCACACGGGAGGCAGTGAGGAAACGCCAGGATGCTGCACGGGGTGGGGACCCAGGTATGTGGGTCCTGTGCTCAGGGGGCACCCATCTCTCTGCCTCCAACCCCTGTGGAGATGTGGCTATGGGTATGGTGCCTCCCTGCCATCACCTCGTGCACCCTCTTGCTCCCTGCTCATGCCAGTAAGCACATCAGGGGTGACATGGCCACGCTCATGCCCATTTTCCACCCACAGAGATAGAGAGGGTGCTGCCTGCCCCTCCACCCCCCCATCCCCATAGAAGCTAGGCAGGGGTCTCGCAGCACCGCAGGGATGATCACCCTGGGGTCTGCATGGAGGGGAGGAGGGCAGCCGGGAGAGGAAGAAAACCAGCAGCGAGCGGGAGGGAGGAGGGATGCAGGAGGAGAGGAGAACCCTCTGCCAATTGGGCAGTTGTGGCTGTTGTCTGGAGGCTGCTGCTAACCACTCGTTACAATTAAAATGAAGTGTCCGTCAGCGGCTATCTTCGCTGTGTGGCCCATATGTTTCTGAGCTGATACTGTCCGGATTATTCTGTTTGGGAGAACGATAACGGCTGTTTATAACCTTGGCAAAGACTGAGCCCTAATCAGGCTGGAGCACATTTTCACCGACTGGCTGATAACGGGCTGTTAGCTGCCTTATCGCTGGGGAGAGATAGGCCAAAATAAGCAGATCTGTGAGCACAGGAGCCCAGCCGAGAGGCCCAGACTCTGGCCTGGCCTTTATTTTTAGATGCTCTTTTCTTTTTCTTTTTCTTTTCCTTTTTTTTTTTCCCCTTTCTTTCCTTTTTCCTTTTTTTCTGCCTTTTCCTGGCTGATTTCAGCGAGAAGGGGGGATTATTTCAGCAGAAAGGGAGGGAAGGGAAGTGCCGGGGGTTTTGTTCTCATCAGTAAACGGGGTGGCAAGAAAGGCGAGCAAAAATAATGCCTGGGGTGTCGTATTGCTTTCCGTGTGCCCACTGCCTGGTCCCCATACCCACCCCCTGCACAAACCCCTCAGGTACATGCAGGTATCTCCATCTTTGGGAGGAAGAGCACGTATGTCTCTCTTCCCTCGCAGCATTGTCCTCTTTTCTCTAAGGCTGTCTCTCCAGAACAGGGCAGCAGCCTGGTTTTGGGGTGGAATGGGTTTTGTGCAGAAAAAAAGGCATTTTGGAAGAGAGCAAAGTGGGGTTATGTAGAAAAGACAGCGTACAGCAGCAAGACGCGGGCGTTGCTGCTTGCAGACACCATGTTGGGCCAGAGCGTGGTGAAATCATGTGCAGTTGGATACCTGCGAGCTTGATTTCCCTGAAGGCAGCCTCTCAGTGAGGGTGGCTAGAGCATCCTCCCAGTCTGCACTGGTACCGGGCTGTTGCAAACAGCTGGGTTAACCTGGTGCTGTTGGTGGTGCAGGTGTGTGATCCCAGCCGTGCCATCCTCTTCCTCAGCATAGCCCATGTCTTGCTCCATCGCACCTGCGTCTCCGCTCTCGAATCTTCCAGTGGAAGCGGTACAGATCTGCCGGTGCCGCTCCTCCCTCTCTCCCTCCGCTGCTGAGGCTCCGTACTCTGCCTTGAAGTCTCAGGCAGGTGTTCAAATAAATAATGCAGCTAAAAATACCTTTTGGCAGCAGCTGGGAGTTGTTGTGAGCAGCGCTGCTGGAGTGGTGGGAATACAGCATCCTGGCTCCGCGGGCAGGTGCGTCTGCGTGTTCCGGAAAAGTGAGAGCAAGCGCTGTGGGGACGGGGGTCTGCCTGTCCCCGGGGTCTGCTGCGGCGGACAACGCCGACAAGCTGAGGCATTGCTGGCTTGGAAGCAAGTGTTGGTTTCACCAGGGTTGGCTTTTGATGGAAGGATGCTGCCAAGGGGACCTGCCAGCTAGCTTGTGGAGGAGTATCACATCAGCCCCGGCCTCTGGTTGCATTAGCTGGCATCAGGAAATAGTCATTTGTGCATCTCAAACCCTTTGGGGAGTGCTCTGCAGGCTGGATCATGCAGCCCCTTCTGGGGAAAGGATGCTGAACCATTCCCAGCACATTCGGCTTTTTGGTCCAGTTTGCTGGAACTGACTTTTTTAACTGCGTCCCCCTCCCCGGCCCCCCCACCGCCAAAAACCTTCTGCTGCCTGTGCTTTCCTGGGGAGCTGTCCCAGCTGAAGGCAGCTCCCAGGGGGCTTTTCTTCCTCCCTTTGCCCATGGGGACATAGACCTGGCAGGCTGGAGCACCGTGAGTGCAGAAGGCTCCCTGTCCACTAAGCACCCATCTCCTGGCTCTGCTTGGAGACCTTTAGAGAGAACTCCCCCTGGCAGCAAATTGTTGGACGACAGATCTAATTATTGCAGCAGGAATGTTGCTGGGGGCAGAGCATCCTTCAGTTGGCCACAAACAAAACTGACCTTGGTTTTCCTCTTGCCCAAGTGACAGCAAAGCCATTTGCTGCGGGTCAGAGCTGCTCCTGTTCTGACGTGCAGAAGAGCAGGGCTACTAGGCTGCTCCTCTGCTGTACCCGTGCGTTTTGGGGAGCACTAGACACCTTCTGCATTAGTTGTGGGCCTTTCAGTTATCCTTGTCACCTCGGCGTGGAGAGCAGAGCAGCTTGGTAATGAGTCCCAAAGCAATGGTGCTGGAGTGGAAGGAGAGGGGCTGGGGAAACTGGGATACTCCTGAGCATCAAATTGCTCAGCGAGGGCTGAGACCTGGTCTTCCTTATAGTCACAGCAGACAAACCATATCAGCCCTTCAGTACTGGCTATCTTCGCCTTGCCCTCCTGCTCTTGGAGCAGGTGGAAGATGCTTTTGGGGCTAGCATGGTGGCCAAATGTTGCCCGTGGTCTGGGCGATGCCCAAGTGATGCTCAAGTCCCGCAGTGCCTCTCTCTCTTTGTGGTTTTGGCCGCAGCTTCCTTTGAGGCACGAGGAGATGAAGCTAAATGGAGTGTTGGAAAACCTTCCCGACTCTGAGGGAGATGCTATCTAGGAATTGCTGGCTGCTTTTCCGTGCTTTGGGAGTTTATTTGGCCTGTTTTGACAGCAGAAGTGCAAGCACAGTGCGAAATCGGCTAAGGATCGAGTGACTTTCAGAGTGAAAACATGTCTGACTGTGGTGTGGTGGTCTAGCACGTGCCCCCGCAAGAGCATCGGCGGTGGCTTATCTCAGTCCCCAGGGCTGGGGGTGTGTGTGTGGGGGTGTTGCTGCTGCTCAACAGCCTGCTGCCGGCCCGTGAAATGCAATCAGAGCTACGCGGATGCCACGAGCCAGGGCAAGCTGACTCTTCCCATCTCATCCTGCGGAGAACAAACAGAGCTCAAGGTAAAGCGCTGAAATTTCACCGTGACCTTTTCTTAAAGCATTATAATCAAGTTGAACGTTTCCAGTTGTCCCACTAATGTTTGCCCCATGGGAGAAGGCGTCCTGCTTTGAGGGAGGATGTTTGTGGCGACGAGCGCGCCTGCCCCGGGAGCCTGTGGTGCTGGATGCCAAATGCCTGCCGGGGGCCGGGGAGGCAGGGGGCAGAGGGCCGTGGCTGCTCCCTGCCTCCCGCCGTAACGCAGCCAGGGGATGCTCCCTGCCTCCCGCTGTAACGCAGCCAGGGGAATGAATCTGCTGAACGCTCTGCATCTGCTGCGCTCTTTGCTCAGGGCTCTTCGACACATGGATTGTAAAACACACAGCGCCTGGCGTGTCGCTGGACACCCGTGAGGCCTCCTGAGTGTGATTGCGAGGTGTTGCTGTTGGATCGGGCTGTGGGACTGGCAGTTCCTGCCTGGGGACAAGTTGGGGGTTGGCTTGAGAGACCCTGGGGATAAAGCCCAAGGGGCTTGATCCAAGGATGTGCAGAGAAGTGTGGGCAGAGAGAGCCTTCAAAGTCCAGTCTGGACACAAAGGAAGTCTTTCTGGGGAGGAAGGATGAGCTGTGTGCATTCTGCTGTGTCTGCTAAACCCATCTTTCTCAGGAGGTCTGGCCTCTTTATATTGGTGACTTACGCTGGGTATGGGGACGGGGATGTTCAGCCTCCCGCATGTAGGAGCATCTCACTTCAGCTCGAACAGGCAACTGCCCATCCTTTGGCCCCTAGTCCCTGTGCCTTGCCTCACTCAAGCAGCAGTGGAAAAGGCAACGCTGTCTTCCTCAGTGATGAAGGAGACAGGGTCCATGTGGTGTCCTGCTCCACCTCCCAGAGTCACATGGGAGGGGTGACCCAGATCCTCCGTGGAGGTTGTCCATCCAAACATAGTTATATTTCCTGCAGAACTGGGCAGGTGGCCCAGCGCGCGCTGGGGAAGGAAGATGTTTTTGCAGACCCTTCCCCAGCTAGAATGTTCTCACCGGCTTTGGCTCAAAGTACCCATGACCTTCAGGCACATTTTTTTTTAATCCTCACTGGATTTTGGACAGATATTTAAGGGATGAAGGATGGAGATACTCCTGTGTGGAGGGCAGTGGTGGTGGTGGGAGCTGCAGTGCCAGCATGAGGGCATAGGGGCTGCTGAAGCCATCTGTGCACCCATGGCACTGCAAACAGCCCTTCTCTGGGAGCGTGCTTCGCCCTCCCCACCCTTGCTAGCTGGCAGCCGTCTCCCAGAGCAGCTCAGCACCCATGGCTGCATCCATGTGGGGATGAGTTCCCCCTCCCTGTGCCCGGCTGGTCCGTGCCGCCCGTCCCCCAAAGCGCCTGCCTTTGTCCTGCGAAGCGAGGGTCCCCTCTGGCTGCATGCGCATGCTGGCACCGCTGACATTTAGCTCATGCTGGCTTTGCGTTGATGCATATGCATGAGGAGCGGGCAGGAGGGTGACGGTGGGCTGGCCCTGGCCCCTCGACCCCCGCAGACACTGAGCTGCTGCCGCACGTGGCCCCGGGGTGGGGGGGTTGGTTTGATATTTGAAATTTCTCATTGAAATGTCGCAACGATCCCAGTTCAGTGTGGCCTGGATGGCTGGGTGGGGGGCTGCCACTTCCTGAAGGCTTCCTCCAGGCAGCAGCTCTGTTGGCACAAAGCGATGGATGCAGCTGTAACGTTCCCAGCGAGCGCCTGGTTTAGGCATGGAAAATTGAGTTCACTGCATTGCTGGAGTCTTTACTTGATCCAGCTGCCATACAGTGTCCTCAGGTACCGTGGTCTGGGCGATGCTTGGGACCTCTGGAGCAGCTTGGCTCTTGTCTGCGGTTGGTCCCAAATGGTGGCACAAGTGGTGGGTGGGTGGGGGGGTTTGGGGTGGCACCTCCAAGGCGATCTTGCTTTATCCCCGTCCCATACCTACCCAGAGTGTCTGGAGATGTGATCACGCCCCTCTCATTTCCCTCCTGAGGGTGCTCACTGGTGACATGTCCCTGAATGAAGCCTTGCCCGTGGCTGCCCTTGCAAGGAGGGTCCCACCTAGCTTTTGGGGTCAAGTAGCTGCGCAGCCTGTGACTGTGCTGTGGGGAGAGCGGCCTCAGGAAGCTGCTGCCACCTGAACGAGGTTCAGGTGGGGATGTTGGGGACCCAAAGCCCGGGGCTGCTGGAGGGGTGCAGGATTAAAAGCAGTGATCCCTGCGAGAGCTGTGCCTCACTCCCAGGCATCAACTGCTGTGATGGCCACCCAGGACAGCGTGCAAGTGCCCCCTCCCCACCTCGCTGCTCACCCCCATGCTCTCCATCCAGCACCGGCTCTGGGTACCACTCTCCACCTTCCTCCTGAAGCGGGCAGAGGACACAGCTCCCTGCTCCCGGGCAGGTCTCCCTCACACAAAATGGCTCCCTCCAACTTTCCCCCCCACCTTGCACTTCCCCTTCCTCCCCTTCCCCAAAACTTTCCTGCTCTGGGGTTCACAGCAGAGCGATCCTCCGTCTCAGTTGTTCCCGGCTGTCAGAGGTTATATATATCCGCTCTGCTCATGCTCATCCTCTGTAACCATTTTCTGCTACAGAATCTTCTAGCTGCTCGTTGAAGCCTTAATCCGTAATGCAGCGATCAATGGGTGTGCGCCTTTACCACTCGGATGCTCATTTTTTAATCCCCACTGCCTCCTTCAATGTCATCCCTTCCCATTTTTCTTTATAGAATTTCAGGTCTACTGTACCTGCTGATTACTTAGCGGAGACCGCTGGACATCTCCCTTAATTAATTCCATCGATTTCTCAAATCCCACAAGGTTTGGGGTCCTTAGATTTCTGAAGCAGCTAAATGGAATGTCTAAATTCCGACATTTTCCCTCTATAAATTGTTTTGCCAGGGAGACGCTGGGAGGCAGCGCTCCAGCTTTATTTATTTGGAGGTGATGTTAGCCCCGGAGCCTTCCCTGTCCTTGCTGCGGGCGTCAAGGAGGGCGTTGGGAGTGGGGTGCTGCTCACCCTCATCGCCTGGCCATGCCCCTCATCCCAGGGATGCTCTTACAGACCCCCAGTCCTCCGTTACCACACATCTTCGGGAGCAGCATCCTTCTGGTGAGGGAGCAGGGTGGGACTGGCCTCGGGGAAGGGAATAAAGCTCCTGGAAGGGACCTATTTACCAGTCGGGCCCTCGCCGTGTGCGGCTGGGGAAGACTGTTGCTATGCACAGGGAGCTTAATTTTATTATTACTCTCTGCTATTTAATGTCTGTCTCTCAGGCAGCTGGTGATGTTTTAATGAAGCTGGAATTGCATAGTCTGTAGCGCTGGATAATCGTAAGCTGCCGAGTCAGAATCAAATTAATAATTCATGAAATTAAAGTGTATAATTAATTCGAACTGTGCAGATGAGGAGGGATCTGAGTCTTTGGCCTGAAAGGAGTGCACACATGTCCGTAGAACGTGCATGCGTGTGTCCATCTGCAATGATGGCACATCCGTGCTGGGTCCATGGCAGGGCTGGGCAGATCTGCCACCTCTTGCCTACCCACATCCTCCTCTGGCCGTGTTGGCTTCCTGGACTGTAAGACATAGAGGCTTAGTTCTGGTTGGTTTTATTTGGGACCTTCTCCATACAGGTATTCAAGTTAAAACTTCCATGCTAGTGCTTGGTCCAAAAATGGTGACATTTGATGGGTGGGGAAGGCCCTGCCTGGCCTTGTCGCTGGATATGGATGGCCACAAGTTCCTTCTCCAGGAGAGAAGGAGCGAGATGTCCCTACCTACTTCATGGCATCATGATTTTTTCTGTGTTGTATTTGTTTTCTCATTTGACATGGTGCAAAGCTGCTGGGAATGGAGCAACCACTGGGTTGCTTTTTGAAGGACTTCTGCAGCGTAAAGTCCTGAGGGGCTATTTGAGCTTGAAAGGTCAAGACAGTCGACTTGGTGGAGCTGGGTCAACTTGGTGTTGCCCCACCAACATGGGAGGGATGTTTCCCTTGGTGTTTTCCCAGTAGTTGATAGTACAGAGAGCAGGGATGTGTGTTCCCAGCCCCGTAAGTATAAGCCCGAGAAACTCATTTTGCTGCTTATGCAGGCTGGGGTTACCATGAAGGATGGGGACTTGGAAGTTTGAGATGTACCAGTTGCAAGCAGGTAGAGCAATTGGGCAGAGCAGTACCGAAAGTTTAGGGAGCTTCTAGCTTTGGGTCTAGTTGAAACCAGCGGCAACATTGCTTGTAGCAGACACGGAGCCAGACCTCATATTCCTGCGAGTCTTTGCCAGCATTGAGAGGAGCAACAGGCAGGTGGGCAGAGGAGGTTGCACCACTTCACCTATGCTGTCTCCAGGGCAGAGGGGTCTCATTGTATTCCAATCCAGGGTGGGACAGCTAGGAGTTGTCTTGGGAGCCATTGCTCTTAGCCTCTCAACACATGGGGAAGGGACCTCTTTGTGTGTGCAGAGATGAAGCCTCGTAGCCAAATGAGATTGGAGGAGATTTGGATGACACATCAGCCTGGGTGCGAAATGACTGTCTTCCCAAGAGTGTCGAGTTCCCGGTGCGCTGAAAACTTGGTTATTCACCCAAGTTGAGATGTTGAATCATTTTGCAGCTTTGAAGGATGCATCTTTAGCATCTACAGTCTGTACGGCTGGCCGATACCAGTGGAAGAGAAGCAAGCCCAACCAGGCTCTCCTGCCTTCACCATGAAACCATCTGAGGTCGCTGGTGGCTTCTGTAGCAGAGCGATGCCCTGTGCTCCTTTTGCCCGGCCAGAGCAGGCTTTGCCTGCTTGTTACAGCTTCCCAGTTTATGTTATTTTTGTGCGAGGCAAAAATGTTGGCATTGCGGATTCAGGGGGTGTGTTTCTTGAAGACATTTGTGAGGGAATCTTTTATTCATATGAATTGAATTTATTTTACTTTTTTTTAGCCAAAAATCTGGCTGCAGCGAGATAATGTGATTTGCTGCAAATGCCATGGCTGTGAAGGATCTTGAGAGCAAAGCTGATGGGGGGTTATCTCTTGAGAAAACCAGTGATTGAAAGCTAAATTGCGCTGGAGGGACAGCGTGGGTTCATTTTGGGGTGTGAATCGTGAACCCTTTTAAGTTGACTGCAGAACTATTTCCCTGCCCCGGCAGACACACATCGTTCTTGCACAAGGCGCAGTCATCTCGAGGTAGCATCTGTGTTGAGAAACCTACTTAGTTGGGAAAGGTGAGGTTTGGTGGAGCATCACTTCAGTCTGCTTCATTTTCCCTGCTCAGTTTGGTGGCCCTGGGGGCTGGTGGACACCACATTTCTCCTTGGGAGGGGAGGAAAGCTGTGAATTCCCCTTTCTCCAACCAAGGTATAGATGGCAAAGTGCGTTTCTGGGGCAGACGGGCATCAGATGTTGGGCGGTCGTTGGCTGTGTCAGGGCTTGGCTGGGTTTCAGCGGTATGGGGGAATCCTGCCTCATGCTGAAACCAGAGCAGAGGTGGGGAAGCCACATCTTTCTCTGCAAGGCTCTCGTGTATGCAAGAAATTCAAAAGGCAGCTTTTATTTTGAAGTTGGGGCAGATGTAGCTCTTTTCTCTCTTTCATAAAGCGAGGTTCTTCTGATGGTTTCCAGGGCCTGCTGCAGCTGTTGGCTTTGGCAATCCTGAATGGTTTTAATTCCAGAGGATAGATGATATTTTAGCATTGAAGGGTTTTTAAACACCCCCTACCTGGGCTCTGTGAGCCTATGTACACCACCCATCCACCCTGTACCATATAACGAAGAGGCAGGCTACACAGAACCTTCATGCTGTTAAGCCCTGAAGCTTTTGCGATACCTACTGAAATCATTTCGACCATTTCTGTTGCAGTTTCTGCTCTTGAAAATCCTGTTGGTATCTTCCTGACTTGATGGAAATCCTTGTCCTAGGGTGCTGATGAGCCTCATGGTTTGAGGACCAGAAGAGTGCAAGATATTTTGGGGAACTGTCCTCAGTATTCCCCTGATTATTCAGAGCTGACTGTGTGTCCTGGCTGCGTGGGATGAGGCACCAAAACTGAGTCAGGCCAGTGTGATTCGTTCCCCGAGCTTGTTCTTTCAGGGCTCAAAACACAACGAGCTGTAGCTGAGCCTCCCGTACCCTGTTTCACCTCTCCGTCTTGTGGTTTCTCTGTTGTAGGAAGAAGGGGAAGGAAAGGATTTCCCCCTCCCTGTGAGTGTGGCTAAACATCAGCCAAGGTCTCCGAGGTTGCGTGGCGCTGGGTAAATGCTGAGTGGTATTAATAATAACCTGCCCCTTTTTGCTAATACGCTCCCCTTTGGAGACCAGGTCTTTTATGATGATTATTATTATTGTAGCTGTTACCAGGCAGGATGTGGGGAAGCTGAGGAGCGAAGCTGGCTGCCTCCATCCTGCTGCCTCCTTCCTTCTGCCTCCATCGGTCATCCCCTGCCCCGTTCACCCCCTGAGCAGGTCCTGCTCTCCTGAGAGGGAGCCCTGTGGCTCCCTGTCTGTGCTGGCTCATCCCCACCGCACTGGGGTAGCCTGGGCTGGTTGGAGGCCTGGGAACGCTGGCAGGGAGACCCTTGGCTTGGAGATGCTCCTTCATCCTTGCGGATCCATGCAGCTCTTGGGGATGGCGGGGGAGATGGGGAGTTGGAGGAGGGCAAGGGAAGAGCAGAGGTTGGGGTGGGAGCCTGGATGAAAGGGTTACTGCCAAACGCAAACAAAAACATGATGCAAATGAGGCGCTTGCAACAGGTAGCCTTAATCAGATGCTGTCAGATGAATTCAGCATCTCTGCGATTGTCGCCTGCACTAGCCTCCCATTCGGAAGCCCTCATCTGCTCCAGATGTGGTTTAATTTACTGCGACTTGGCTAATTACTGTAATTAAGGATTAATTACTGTTAATTACTTTCACATAAACTCAACGCCAGTCAAAGAGCGAAGCCTTATGAAGCCTGCCACAGCAGTGAACACAAGCATGGCAGCCTGGGTGGGCCCGCCAGGTCCTCGGGGTGATCCTGAGCTGGTACCCACCGCCTGACCGGCCACCAGCCCCCAGCCCTCACCCCGTGGGGTCACCCCCTTCCCAGCCCTCCCAGGGCTGGCGGGCACACGTGGCAGGGCTCCAGATGGCATCCAGCGAGCCAGGCGCCGTTATTATCGTTAATAATTAGATAGAGTGGGCATTTGCTGTGCAAACCCTGGTTAGAAAGGGCAGGCCAGCAGCGTCTCCAGCGGGCTCTTGAAAGATGTAGTGGACTAACCACCTTTCCGTTGCCTGCCCTTCCCAGTGCTCCCATCCACAGCATCCTCCAGCAGACCATCCCCAGGCAGGTACTGGAGACCCTTAACATGCAATGGACACAAAATTGTTGTGCCTTACCCTGATGTCATGCGTGCAAAAAGGTGCTTTGGCAAACAGGGGTGGGGGGAAACCAATCAACTCTGTATCTAAGGGAACGGGAGCTGGGAAGACCTGCGGTGGTTGCGGGAAGGAGCACTGGAATGATTCATGGGCAGTACAGTGTGTGGTATTCCCGTGGGAAGCAGGGGTCTGCCGGTGGAGGAGGGCCTGCCCTGCTTCCCCGGCTCCCTTAGACTTGTTAGGCTCTGTATCTGTCTGGCTTATTAGTTTTTAAAGTCCTGGGGCTTTTTTCACTGCAGCAAAGGGAGGGAAGACCCTGGCATGGAGATGGGGGGCAGCGGATGAGGTGCAGTGGTGGCAGCAAAGCCTGGAGCGGGCTGTGCCCCATCCTCAGCCATCGCCCGCGGCCCTCGCTCGGTCTCGTGGCCGCGCATGTAATATGAAGGCAGGATGGGGAGAGAAAAATCGGCATGATTAGATGGGTATTGTTCTATTAGATCTCTGCCTGCTTGCTGTTGTGTCTCAGCATTTGAAGATGAAACATATTCATTTAGCTCCCAGGATGAATGGTTTTAATAAGGGGAGCAAGATGAGGTGGGGTAGTCCTGATGACTTCAGAGACCCATCAACTCTCCCCCTAAGGCCATTTCGGTGATGACATGGGCCACACGACCATTAACGCCGCAATCAGGACAAGTTTTCCGTGTCCGTGCGAATCCTTCAGCTGGGAAGAGCGTGTTTTGGAGCCCAGGAGGAAATGTGTATCAGCAGTAATCGGATTGAACCCGCAGGGAGGGCAGGCAGGGGGCTGGAGCAGGGGCTCCCGGGATGCAATTCCCAGGAGGAGGAGGTGAGGGGGAGCAGGGGTATGGGCTGGCTGCTGAGGGAGGGGAGTTGGGGGAGGCAAGTTGCTGGTCTGCTGGCTTACCACCTTCCCTGCATTCTGGCACCCAGGTGATGCCATCCTGCATGGGGGCCAGGACCTTGCCATGCTCAGCAGTGACTTCACTGCAATCCAGCACCTGCTCCAGCACCTTCCCACCCGGCTCCAAACGCTTCCCTGCCATCCGCTTCCAGGCTGGCCGCAGTCTGCGTAAGCCCCAGATCACAGTAACTCCCATTATTAGGACTATCTCTGGGGGCAGGGAAAGGGACACCATGCTGCTGCTGGTGTCTGCGTGCCCCGGCCCTGCCAATTTGGAGCCGGGGGTGCACAGGGGAAAGCGCACGCCGGCAAGCAAGACGGGGAAGCCAGGCGGCGCTCCTGCTGTCAGCTCCGCTCAGTACGGCTGTCAGGCACGGGGATGCGGAGGGACTCATTGCTTTAATTGACACCTTCCCCTCGCATCCCACGCTCGGCCGTCCCAGCCTCATCCTTCCTTTCATCTTCCTTCTCCTCCCCAGGAGGAGGTGGGGTGCATGCGGTCCAGCCCTCCTCCTTGTCCCTGTGCCCCCAAAGCCAAGGCTGCAGGAGAAGTGGGGAGATGAAGGGCTGGACCAGGCTGGGTTCAGGAGTGCGGTCGGCATCCCTCGTGTGACAGTTTTGTGTGCACTGATCTTCTTGAACATCAGAGCATCCCCTGCGGACTTCCTTGCCCCTGTCCTTTTCCAAGGCACTGCAGAAATCTCTCACAGCAGCACTCCTGGGTAATTGCTGCCCATGGAAAGACCAGACGCCGAAGACCCATAGGATTTCTGGTCATGCCTTGCTGTTTTGGAGGTATTTGTGCACTAGTCAGTGAGGAGGAGCAAGGGCTGGTTGCTCTGCGGAGCATGTACTGGCTGTGCTGCAAGGCTTTATGAAGCCCAGAGAAGGCGGCGAAAGGTGGGGGCCGAGGAGCTGGTAGGATGGCTTTATCTTCCCCAGCTGTCTCTGATGCAAATCGTGCCCAGCACATCTGGGTGTGCAGTTGAAAGCCAGGAGAATCTGCAGCTATCTGGGCCAGGAGCGGGGACCGATGGCCGTGGGATGGAGGTGGTTTGGGGCTGGTGCCCTTTTATAGAGGGGGCAGCAAAGACATTGTCTCTCTCTCAAATGAATGGGAAGCAGCAGAGCACAGGTTTCTTGTCTGTCAGGAGCTGCAGGCACAGGCAGTGACTCTGCTTGAGCAGGACCAAGGCCGCCTCTAGAAGGTTGCTCTTTAGGGTGAAGGACCTGTTTGGAAAATCCCATCTGAGGAGCTCCAGGGGCATTCACCCCTCAGGACACTGAGGCACGCAGCACCCAGGGGTGGTGCTCAGACCAGCTGGGATGGCAGCCACCACCGCCTGATGTGTGGCAATGACTCCTGTGTGGCAATGACTCCTGTCCCATCCTCTCCCACAACCCAACCTTGACAGCTCCATCCCGTGCCCCACAGCTTGTCCCACCCCAGCCTGCAGATGGGCTCCACAGTCGGTCCTTCCCATGGATGGAGACCTCAGGAGGCTTTATGGTGACCATGGCTGGTCCTGCACGGACCAACCCCCCTCCTCCTTGCCTGATGCTGTGAATGTGCCATGCTGATAAACTAGCTGTGCGCCCCCTTCCAGGTTCCCCTGGCTTTCCTTGCCAGGGGTCTTGTGAACCCAGCCACCTCCAACGTTGAACCCCAGCGGCCAGTGCAGGCGCCAGGGAGAGGTCTCCTGTGGACTGCGCTGTTGTTGCTCTCTATTTATTTTAAAGTTGGGAGCCCTTTGATGTGCCTGCCTTTGCAGCTCATGCTCTGGCAGGAGGCTCAGAGCAGCCTGTGTAATTAGCCCAGAAAAATGCCGCTTTCATGTGGATCGGGGGACACGAGTGGAGGAGAGATTTCTGCAGGCTTTGTTCTACTGAGGAGAAATGTTGTTTGGGGTTTGGTGGGTTGCAGCAGAGCTCTTCTCACCCTTCCCTTTTTCTCCTACTGTGGCTGTGGGGTGGAGCTCGGGTTTTTGGCAGGGAAAGCGCCCATGGCAAGCTGCTGCTCTGCAGGAGATGGGACTGTTCGGCACCGGCCTGGGGTCTCCGGTACGCGCAGAAGCATCTTGAGGGGTCAGCAGAGCCAGGGGCCAGCTGGCCCAGGGGAAGAGTCAAACAACCCTGATATTGCAGGATCACTCCCCACAGCTGCAGTTTTCTTCCTTATTTACCCTAAAAAGCATCCAAGGCAGGGTGCTGGTCTCCTAAGCCCCCTTGATCCTTGCCACAAGTGATGCTGTCTGCACCAGGGCACCATGAGGACTGTAAAGCAGAGCAGTGAGGCTGTGCTCTCTGCTGGCTGTTGAGCTGGTGATTGCCATGAGTGGGTCATGCTCAAGGACAGCAGGTCCCTGTTTGCCGGGGGTGGTGAGACCTGCCACTGCGGTGCTGTGACTCTGGGCATCTCACACCAGGTGCTTGCAAAGGCACCTGTTGGGTTGCCTTGGTTGCAGTTTCAGCCTTGAGTTTACCTACCTTGTCCTCTATTTTCCTTCCCAGCAGCCAGTGGGCACAGCCTTGGGTATCCTTTCTCCCCCCGCCTTTACTCCCTGCCCACCAGGCACATGGGACGTTTCCAAACTGGACATTTGCTTTCCTCCACCTTTTTGGTACACATAGGGCACTGCTGAGCTCACTGCATCCACTGAGCCTTGCAGCTTCATGCATCATCCTGGGTCCGTACAAGGAGCATCTGTCTTCCTGTGGCTGCTGCTGCCCCAGAGGTGCCTTTACCTCTTCCCTACCTTCTTTAGGGATGGTGCAGATGTTCTGGTACCCACCCAGGCCCTCCCAATTGTAGTGGGATCAGCAAAGAGGGGTCAGAGATGCTCCAGCAGGAAAGGTAGAGGTGTCCTCCCGCCCTGGGAGGTGAGTGTGTTGGCAAACTGTTTTTCAGGGCACTGGGGACTTGGCTTGGGAACACATCTGTGTCCAGGTGGTGGTGAGGGGTTGCTCTGATCTTCCCTGTGGGGCAGGATCTCCCATCCTGAAGGCAGCAAGAGGCACAGAGCACTTTGCAAACTGAGCAGTGAAAGGGTGTTTTGGTTCCCTCCCCGCTTTTTTTCCCAAAAAACACCCTCAACCAACCTAACAAACCCAACGCCAACAGATGATTTTGTTTTGCCCCAAACCAGGGCCGATGTGCAGAGCTGGCTGGTGTGGACACTCTATTGTTTCTAGTGCATATCTTGCTTAAAGACCTTGTGCCATCTTCCTGCCTAGAAGGGAGCCGTGAGGCCTCCCTGGAGAGCCCCCTGCTCTTCCCAGCTCTGATTCCTTCAGCTTTTCGCTTGGGGAATGAATGGATTTGACAGACCCCCTGGACAGGGGTCCTTGTGCGCTGCCTGTGTGTATGTACAGGGCGTGGGTTATAGATGGGAGCGCAGTATTTAGGCCACGTTAACAAGGGTGCAGGGGAGTGGGGAGAATGGATCATTTATGGTTACGATCTGGCTACTGTCAAAATACGGTGTTATTTTGACGGTTGCTTTGTCTTTGCTCTCCGAGCAATATGAAGGTAGTTTCTTAGCAACAAAACTGTGTTCGCAAACAACACCGGTGAAAAACAACCCCCGAGAAGAAGAGGCGGCGGTCTCGAGAGCACCGCTCCCGCGTGTCCCCCGGACACGCTGCACCCCTAAATTAGATGGAGGACGTCTTACCAGGTGGTGGGCGCTTGCCCGTGGACATGGTGTCGTGTAAGCGCTGCTCCTGGTCCCTCCCCAGGGTGGTTTGCTTGGGATATGATGAGTATCATCCCCTTTGTAAATGGGTAAAGTGAGGCAGGCTCAGCAGGGAAGTTGGGAGAGAGTGTCATGGGGTGGCCTTGAGGTGACATGAGAGGGTTTGAGGTTCTGCTGTGAGTGATGCATGCCACACGGTGGCTGGCAGACGCTGTCTCGGACCTCTCTTGGCCGAGGTCTTCTCCAGGGTCTCGTCTCTCTGCATCTCAGATGAATCCCAGAAGGAGAGCGGGAGGGAGCTGTCTGCAAACGATTTTGGCAGTGGTTCTCCTGTGCAATTTGGAGTGTCTCTCCTTTGAAGGCGGCGCTGGGCCTGGTGTCTGCGCTGACGTTGGAGTCCATGAGAGCAAGTGGTTCCTCCAGCCAAGTATCTGCCAGGCTGTGTCGGGAGAACTTTTATCATTTCTGTCACAGACATCACAACTCGCTTGTCTTACCATACATCTTCCTAAATGTGACAGAATATTCAGCTGTTATTAATTGAGTTCTCTCTAATTTAACTGCTTAGCAGGAGGGAGAGAGACTGGTTTGTCTCAGCACGGAGAGCTGCCATCGGGTGCGCAGGAGGTTTTGGGGTGCGGAGAGGCAATTTGAGGAGCAAAACGGGGCTTTTGGACTTGTTAGTGTGTCCTCCCTGCATGGGCCTGAATCTGAACCTGCCAGGGAATGGCTCCATCGTCTGCTGTGGCTCCTGGTTGTGGGGCATGTGGCCAAGCCCAGGCTGGAGATGCTGAGGACATCACTCCTTCTCCATCCCATCCCAGTGCAGCTGCCTGGGATGGGGGGGAAGGGACACCCCAGGAGCGTGGCCAGGAACCAGTGACACTCACTGGGACAGAAAGGTGGTTTGGACTAGTTTTTCTCCATCCAGGCACCCAGAGGTGACACTTGTGGTGGGTCAATCTTCTCTGCTGTGGTGCTGGGAGCAAAGCTCAGCCCCTTCAGTGGGCTTCCTGCCTAAATCCCAATGCCCATCATGGCCAGCCATCCCCTCTGTCCCCAGCAGATCCCAGTTCTGACTCCTGGCCTTCCTCCTTACCATCTACCTCCGGCAGCTCCAGAGATGCCCCACGTGCAGAGCGGTTATTACCGTAGGGCTGCTGAGAAGCTCGGCTCCTTCGGAGGATGCGAAAGGCAGTCTTCCTCGCTCTCACCCCAATGCCAAGCTGGTGTGGGACCATCCTCTCCAGCCACCCCAGCCCCATGCCTGCTTGCACACGCGTGTGCTTGCATCTCTCTGCTGCTCTCCCAGAAAGTTCAAACCTGGAGTCAAGTTTATTGTTTCTATCTCGTTTATTTTAAGTATAGTTTTACACTTTATTATATGCTGTGACATCTTAAATGGAGCCTGTCACTCTATCTTGACTACTGCTAGGGGCTACAGCCACTTACTGTGTCAGGCTTTTCGGCAGCCCTGATTAACGATATCAAAACGAATGGATCCCGGCGCAGGCACAAGCAGGGAAATCAAGGGGGTGATCTGCATATTCACATGGTGCATGGCATCGGAAGGCCACGGCTCACGCAAGCGTCGCGCTGACGCACCCCGTGGACATGCACGGCTCCGTATGGGCCCTGCTGTTCGCCTTGGTGAGGCTCATGCACACCCTTGTCTGTATATTTAGTATCCTCAGCCAAAAGCAAAAAGCCTTGCCCTTATTTTCCCTGAGTTTTTTCATCTCCCTGGACAATATATCAATTAGGATAGCTAAATGGAATAATATATTTATTTCTCAGGGGCCTGTTGGGATGCAATGCAGAATTACCCATGCAAACATGGGGTTGGTATTTGTTGTTTGGGTGTTTTTTTTCCTGAAAGTAACATTTTGTTAGGTTAATTCATGCACTGGAAAAACAAACTTTCAGTTCTTCCAGTCCAATCTCCACTTACAAGTCAGGTTTTTGTAACCCTGTCATTAAAATGCGAGGTAGCCTACAGTAATTTGAATATTTCATTCTGCCGGCTGCTAATGCACTCTGCATTACAGATGGTACTTGCTCCATCCTTCTGGACTGGGTTCAATTATAAATGAAAGTAGGGAGCTGAGATTTGTCTTTTTGTCTCTGCTTAGTTGGAATAACACAATAAAGCTTGATGGGTAGGAATTCCTCAAGCTGCCTTCCCTTTGCCTGCGATGTCTCCCGTGTAGCTTTCTCCTCTTGAGAGCGGATCCCGCTTGCCTTTCAAGTCAAGCCTGGAGTATTTGGGTTGGCGATTGTTGGGGTTTCTCACAAGACATTTTTTGGCTCAGATGTGTCATATCCCCTCTTTGGAAGCACTCGGTTCAGCCCTCTGCTTTCTCTCTGTTTACTCTGCATCTCCTTTTGCAATCCAGATGGGGAGCAGTGGTAGGAGAAACCTGCTTGGGCTGGGGAAGGAGGGTGCTATGTGGCTTTCGTGATGGTGGGGACACTGCTGGGGTGCTGGGGATATCTCCCCTTCCCGATGTGTCCCTTTCTAAACCAGGACAGGGATGACAACCTGGTCCTCAGATGGAGAGGAGTGATGGAGATGCATAGCAGCCCTCCTCCATCCTAGGGTTGCTGCCATGGGCTCATCCCAAAAGCCCCTGGGAATAAGAGGGGCCCCGAAGATCCAAAGAAAACATTTACCTCTGCTTCTTGATTAACAAAAAGGGGGGTCGTGAGCCTACGGCCCAGCTGCACGGGGGCTCTGTATTACATACAGATGCCTTTTGCGAGCTCCGTCCCCAGCCAGTAAAAGCAATATTGCCAAGGGAGTCGGAGGAGGTGAGGGCAGGGCTTTCAATTTGGTTTTACATTTACAAGGACCAGATGGCCTCGCTGGAGATGATCTTTGATCTGAGGCGCAGCCGGAGTTGGGCAAAGATTTTCATTTTTCCCCCCCCCTCTCCCTTTTTAATCTCCTCTCTGTTTATGGCAGGGGGCCTCTCTCCAAGGGGCACAAGGGGGGGAGCTGGGTG
>VZTU01011458.1:290986-302080 GCA_013400835.1 Zapornia atra
CAGTGCGCAGTGGGGCTGGGTGTCAGCCCCTCTCTGCCTGCAGAACCATACAGGCGGGTGGGCTTGGTGGTAAAGCCCTGAGCAGGGTTGTTTGAGGTAGAAGGCAGAGCCAGATCCCGTTACACCGCGGCCCCGCAGCATGGAAATCTGCGTCAACAGCCCCTTGCACGGAATGTAATTAAACACACGCGGGCGCCTCAAAACACAAATGCCACTAATTGATCCTTTTAAACTATTTATCCCCATTTTCTCAGGTGTCTCACACCCTTCCAGCAGTGCAGAGGTGTAGAGGCTCTTTCCTTCCCTCTTGCCTTGCCAGTTTTGGGTTTCTTTCTTCCCCCCACATGTTTTGAATGGAGCGGGAGTGAAGGCAGCCGATCCTATTTCACAAGCGCTTGGACTCTTGCAGCACTCTCCCTCCTGTCCAAACAGATCATTTACAGAAGGGGCCTCTATTTAAAGAAGGAACTGAACGTTCGGAGCTGTTTTCTGGCCTTAAAATGCTGCCGACCGGCTGTTGCCTTTCAGGGATCGGGCTTTGTCTGGCGCGCTCAGGGACGGGTTTGATGCTGGGCTCAGCAGGTCGCTATGGAGGGGTGAGGAACAAGCATCGTGCAAAGAATGTGCTCATTTGTTTGCCCGACGTCACTGAATCCCAGCAAAGCTGGGTTCAAGATAGTGTGTCTTAGCTTGACAGGCTGTCTAGGCTTGGGGGCAAACTTGACCTCATCTAGGCTTGGGGATAAAGCTGACCTTTCTGCTGAGACACTGCGGGTGTGATGAGCTTGGAAACCAAGCAAATGGAAGAGGAATGTTTAGATGGGCTTTGGTGTAATCTGTGTGTAGCAGAGAGAGACTTTGTGTGTGGGGCAAGTCTGGAAGGAGTTGGAGGAGCCTTCAGAGAGCTGTGGTTCTTCAAAAATGCACAGGGGTTACATGCGTCACCCAGGAAAGCTGGCTCTGGGCCTGTTACCTAGGTGACATCTGTAACACCAGGAAGTGGCCTGATATTGTCCCAGACAGGCCACCTCTGAAAGTAGGTGCCTGAGATTGTCCAGTGCCTGATATGTGCATCCAAATTCTGGCTGCTCTACAGGGCTTGGGGTGGGATTTCCAACACCTTTGGTTATGGTTGCTTCTTGTTCTTTGGGCTTGACCTGTCCTCATAGGCATATAACTTACATTCAATTCAAATGTTTCATGGAGGCAGCTTTGAATCACTTGGTACCGTGGCTGGGGGAGAGGTGGACCTGGGGAGGAATGGTTTCTGATGCATCTGGTATGGAACACCCCTATCTCCTGGGGAAGAGCAGTGAACAGCCTCCAAAAGGCAGAGACCCTGGGTCTTGGCTCCCCTCAGAGACCATCACCAACTTTAGGCACTTCTGATATGCTTATACTTGGTAGAGGCTGCAGTCTCCCAATTGACGAGGCAGTATGTTCCCTGCTGCAAAACCCATCCCTGAGGTTTCACCCTGGATGGCGAGTCCTTGCTTAATACTTACTTCTTCCTTCTCTTTTGCTTCCCTCCTCCTTGCATGCCCCCAGAAAGGATAGACTGTCCCTGCAGTCACCTTCTTCAAGCCCCAAGGAATGAGGCTGCCTTCAAGTAAGCAGGAGTGACACAGGCCCTGCTCAGCTCTTGGGTTGCATCAGGAGGTCACTGCTGGAAATGGGAAGTGGTTCTGGGCAGAGGCGTGCTGGGAAGCAGGAGATGCAGTGGAGGGGAGAGTACATGGCCCTGAGGCACTCGCAGTGGGAGGCTGTTACGTGTCTGTCCCTGGCTTTTGGTAGACGTCTGTCATGGTTCTGTGCTGCCTGCTTTGTGGGAGAGAAAGGGAGGGGGGAAACAGGGTGGTTCCTGTCATGGCTTGGCCCTGAGACCTGGAAAATCTCTCCTGTATCGCACAAAATCCATCAGCTTGGCGACAGAGCTGCGGTGCCCTCGGCCGTGGGATGGGCAGCGGGTACATTATTTAACGAACGCAGGGCTTAAGTGGGACATTGCCATCTATTGACCTCCAAGTCAGCATTTCCTTGGATGGAGCCTTACGGGTCATTGTTTTGGAAGGATGGCAGGAGAAGAGAATCTAAAATGCAGCTTTTCATTTGGGCCCTCACCAGGCTTTTCACCTATGACTTTCTGCCCCCACTGCTTTGTGCATCCAGCAGCCGTTTGCAGGCCCTGCGTGTCCAGGGGAGATGACCTTTCGGAGACGGGAGCAGGCTGGAAAAGCAGCTTCCTTCTGGGGAAAACCTCTTTGTTTGTTCAGGGTTTGGTTTCAGGGCTTGGCCTGGGGCGGTGGAAATGGGACCCTTGTCCTCAGAGGGGCTCTGGAGGCCCTGGCTTCTCATTAGCAGATTCAGTTCATTCAAAGGACCCATTTCTTTTCAGCAAGGAGAATTCATATGCAAAGCACCGAGCTGGAGCAGGAGGCAGATCCCAGCCCAACTGGCGTTCAGAGTGGGGGGTTTATTGCTGGACCTGTCCTGGGAGCGATCCCATCTTTTGTTTGCTGATTTGTTCCTGCGGGGCTTAGGGAGCCCCACAGTCCATTCCACGCAGCCCTGGGATGTTTCTCCGGGCATGACCAACATGAGCCTTCTCCTGGGATGGGAACGATGGCTTGCTCAGTCCCTGAGTGACAATTTCCATTCTCGGTGCTGCAGAGAGGACTCTGGTCCATGAAACTTCATAAGAAGAAGGTGAGGTCCCAGCATGACAGGTGCTGCTGTTGGAGCAGAGCTCTGTGCTTAACCTCCTCTTCCTCTCATTGCAAGAGCAAAATCGGATTCCTTTGCCCCATATCACAATCCAGGGATGGAAAAAATCCCAAACATGCTCCAAGGGGTATGCGGGAAGGGGGGTGAGTGTGTTTGTGTTGGTGTCCCCCTCTCCACTGCCAGTAATGCCAGTTTACCATCCCAGCCCCGGCTTTTCTCTGTGGCAGACACTGCTCCCCTGAGCCAGGCCAGCCCGTGGTCCTTAGCTGGGTTACATCTGCTCAAATCTGAGCCAGCAGCAGAGCAGCAGCACTGAATCTTGTCCTGTTTCCCTTTATCTCCTTTTGCTGCCTGCAGCAGCTGCAGATCGGTCTCTGTCCCCATCCCCCTGCCCACTGCAGGGGCTGGGGTGGGATGGGAGGAGAGTGGGATGGAGGAGGGTGGGTGGCCACAGACAGTGGCCTGTTACAGTGTGGTGGATGTGTTGGGAGAATTTGAGATGTGCTGGGTTTGCCTATGCAGATAAGGGATTGATTACGCTTCAGAGCTCTAACTGGAGCCTGCTAATCCTGCCTGGCTTCGGAGAGGGAAAACCGCTTCCTGAGATGAGCCAGGAGCCTGGGATTTCTCCAACCCGCTTCAGCATCTCTGCCCAACATCAGCCAGCTTTGTGGCTGGACTGTGAGCCTGGCCTGGGGTGCTCAGCAGGATGGGGAGGGCACCTGCATGTGGCCAAGATTTATCCATGCTCTTCGAAAGGAAAGCAAGATGATAAGACAGGGCTGATCCCTCCACACCCGTAGTTTGGCTCTAGGGTGATGGGTTGTTTGCAGAGTGTTATTAGGGGGCAGTGAAGTTGATTTGCTTAATTAGGTGGACTTGTGAGGGTTTGCTTCTTGGTGGGATGTGGCAAAGGTGGGCTTGAAGCTGCTGCGAACTGGGAGGGGAGGAGGTGGTTTGTCCGCTGGTGGGTTGGTTGACTTTGGTTGGCTTGTTTTCAATGTTCATGAGCACTTCCAACCTGCTTTCTGCCACTAAACTGCCTCTGTTCAGCAATCTGCTTGTGCTGCGAGGGGTTTGATCGGCTCCAGCTTCCGAGTGCCCCCAAATTTCAGAGGCGACAATTACAGCAGGGAGTTCTGCTGCCGAAGCCGATGGGAGTTGACCACGGACCTGCAGAGGAGCATCCGTGGGTAGGCACAGCATGGGTCTGGAAAGCGGGAAAGATTTCACGTTGATCCACGCTGCTTTGTTAGACCACAACACAGCAGTGACCGGGGTCGGGAGTGTCCTGCCTGGCTCAGTTCCTAGCCATGAGCTAAACTGGTTGGCAGGAGCGAGACATGAGGAGGAAGGACTGGAAAGACGAGTTCATCTGTGTTCATTCAGCTTCCCCGGGAGTCGCATTCCTCTGGGGAATCTGTTTTTCAGTAATCACTGCAACATTGCTCCTTATTTTTGTGGAAAGGTCTATTTTAGATAATTTTCCAGTTGGGGGGTGGGGATGTGTAGGATTTTTTTCTTTTCTGCCCCAATGTGTTTCGTGATAATTTTCCAGACCTTTTGATCATCCTGCTGCCAGATCCTCGCTCGCTATGGCAGCCTGTTTGGCATTTGGCGTGGGGTTAGGAGAAAACTGGTGCAGAGTCTTTGCCAGCACTGTGAAATACGCGTCTCTCTTCTGCAGCTTCTGTGGCACATGTGAGCTGCATCTCCTCAAGTGACGGAGAGCTGCTGCTGGGAGCCGAGAAACTTTTTGGCATGTGATAAATTCCCCTCTCCCTTTCCCCACACCCCAGAATAACAGTGTGAGGGTAATTTAGAATTTAATTTTTTTTTTTTTTTCAGCAAATAACTTGGACTCTTCCATCTCAGAAAGCTGGGAAGTTACTGGGGGTTTTAAAGCATATTTGGGTTTTAAATTGACCCAAATTTTGATTTTTTTAAAAAAAAGGGGCATGACAATAGCATGAAATGAGAGGAGAAGATTCTGGTTTTGATTCAGGAGACATTTTTGATTGATCTGAATGCAGGCTGCAATGCAAGCTCCTAAAACTGGCAGTGGGTAGGAGGGTTCTGGGGGAAGTGCCCCTGCCCTGAGCATCTGATGGGTCTGCTGGTGGTGATGGCCTTGGTTGGGTCTCCATCAGGGCTTGTTGGCCATGTCTGGAGCTGGACCCTGAGGCTAGATGGACCATTATTCTGATGTGACTTGCTCGTGTCTCTGTAGGTGTAGGTATCTTAGGACAGCTCTGTGGGCTTTATGACCTAAAGGAATGCTTCTCCACTTTTCAAAGTACCTCGCATGAGATTGTTGAAGCGCTTTGTTTCCAAACAGCCCTCATGGATGCTCTGGTGTTGGGAGAGGAGGTGGGTTTGTGAGGGTCTGGGGTGGCTTTGCAGTGCTTATGGGTCTAAACCTCTCACTTGGTTTGTTGCTGGGATTTTTTTTTTGTTTGGTTTATGGCTTTAGGCTGTGAAAGCTGGTGACAGAAGTGGCCCATCAGTTTCACAATGTTCCTCCTCCTTTTTCAGGGAAAGAAATAAATGAGTAGATGCACAAAAAGCCATTTTGCCAGCTGAAATTTTCCATGCCTCATCTTGCGGCAGCCTGTTTTGGAAAATCTGAGCAAAAATCTGTTCATCCATTTGTAAGTTTTGGAAAGGTTGGAGTGAGCAGGGGAACTTTTATGTCAATCGTAAGAGAAAAAAAGATCCTGACTTCTCTTTGGTGTGGGTGTCTGTGTATTTGGAAATTCCAGCTTCCGTTTATGTTGGAAGTGGGTGTTGACGTTTAGATGTTGATTTTCTCAGTAGCTTTATGCAAACATGGTGAATACATCCACCTGAGGTATAAAACTCCCTGTGATTGCTTAACACAGAAGTGCTCCACCTTGGGAAGCGAGATCTTTGATACCCTTTTAACGTGGTCACCACAGGCTTTGCCAAGAAGACCTGATGCTGCGGTCTGTCATCTTTGAACAGGCAGTGCGAAGACCCAGCCAGAGGTGCTTTAGCATCCTCCATAAAGCTCTGAGAGTTGATGTATTCCTTGTGAGCACAGGGCCTCAAACATGATTTTGTGTTTAAGAGAAGGTCCAAGTCACCGGATCTTCCTTTTGCATCTGGGGCTTGCTGTTGCAGAAGAAAGTTGGCTGCAGATATACTTGCATAGGGGAAAAAAAACCCAACAAACCAGGAGTTTAGGTAGGTGCATGAGGTCTGTGGGCTTTTCTGCACAAAGTTTGGGGAGAGCAGCTCGTGCCCATGCCATCGTGGATCAGCCGAGGAAGCAAACCCGTCTCCCGAGTTGCTTTGTGGCTCCATGTTATGAACATGAGGAGGATGCAGCCAGCCAGCCAAGAGCCTCTCCATGTGTATGTCCTCAAATAGGAGGCAGGTGGGAATATTTTTGTACTAGGTTCAGTGCTGTTGACTTTCAGCATTCGCAAACGTGGACTCAGGCTCCAGGGAATATCGAGATCAGCTTAAAATAAGGTGATTAGTGACTGGTTTTGTTAGCAGGGGTGTTTGCTGGCATTGTGTCTGTTCCTCTGTTTGCTGGCTTTTGTTGAGGTCTAAAACCAAATGTTTAAAGACAATCAGTGAGCTGGTGTGGCTCCCGAAGCTGGGGTGAGCTGGTATGGCTCCCGAAGCTGGGGCTCCCTGCACCCTGGTGAATGTTACAGGTGGTGGTCACATTGCAAAAGGTAGTAAGGGGGCTGAGGTTTGGTGGACGTTTCAAAGCCTGACTGTGCACCATGTGGGTCTGCACAGGGGTTTTGGGGATCCCAGGGAGGAACTGCCATGCCTTCGTCGTCCGTACAACAGGGGTACCCACCGACCAGGGAAGGATTTAGGGAAGACCTTGTTCATCTGATGCACAGATGAAGCGTCCGTATTTTGGGGGCACATGAGTGCCTTGGTGGGGGAAGAGACATCTCACCCCGCTTGTGACTGTGTGAGGACAGGAGAGCAGCCAGTCGTGTTCCACTACTGGCACTGCTGCTCTGGGCATCTCTGGTCCCTCGGTGGCAACATCACATCAAAGGCCAGCTCAGACTGGCAGAGGAATCAGACACCTTTCTTGAACCTCTGGTTTTGGGTGTGTTGTTCATTCCCCCCTCCCAGCACATTGCACGCACAGTGGAGGCAGGAAAGAAAACCCTTCTGAAAATCACAACCTAATTACTCCCATCTGCTCCAGCACTGCTTCCCATCTCTGCCTGCCAGGATGCTTGTCTCCGATGCTAAGTAGCACATTATTTTCGATAAGTTGTAATCATTTACTTGAAATCTCCTTCTCCTTTAAAATGTCCCCCTGGAAAGGCAATTCAGCAAGTTGGGAACAGGCAGAAAAACCCATGAGAAAGCCTGTCCCGAAGCCACCCAGCTCAGGTGGGAGGGCAGCGCTCCTCCTTAACTCATTGCAACCACCCAGCAGGTTTCATTTTAGGGTGGGTTTGTTTGAATGTCTGGCTGGTGGGACCAGCCCTTGGGTGGTGGTGTCAGCAAGCCGAGCTCTATAGGCACTGCCAGCTCCTGTAGTTGGAGGGGATCTTAACCCTCCAATGGCAAATCTCTGCACTGTCCACCGAAGTTAGTGCAGGTTGAAGGAGCTCTGGTCCTGTGCAGTAGAGCCCTCACTGGTGGCCACGCTGGTTCTGGGGATTTCGTCTTCTGTCATTGTGATCTGTGTTGCCTTCATGTTGGTCACTGAGTCTTCTTACAGGATCACCTGATTGCATCCCAGGAGAGGCTTTTCCCACTGTTCCACCTTGCCTTAGCTTCCCCTGGTGTCTTCTGCTCAGTCATAGCCTTCTCCAGTGTTTTCTGCTTGCTCTTCAGCTCCCATCCCAGACACCCTGGCCAGTACCTAACTGGGGATGAGCACACACATGTTCAGCAGCACCTGAGGGGAGATACGACGATGAGAAAGTGGGGGGAATGCTGTACTCCCACAGTCTGCAGCCTCTTGTGAATGGATGTATGCCATGCTGGGAGTATGGCTGGGACTGGCCCCCACTTCCTGCATCTCCTCAGCCTGAGGACACTGACCACAGTAGGATAAGTCACCCCTTCTAGAAGTTAGGTAGAGCTCGGAGGCTTGAGCATCCTTTTCTGCTGTCACTGTTGAGCCACAGTCTCCTGCTAAGCCGCTGCCATCACTCCCAGCACATTTGATTGCCTTCATAATGTTGTTCTACCTGTGTTGCCTGCAGACCTCTGATCTGGAGGGGTTGGAAGGGATGGAGAGCGAAAGGGTTGCACAGCTGAAGTATTTTGGGGTGGCTTTGGCAGTGTGCTCGGATCCTGCATTGAGCTGGTTCCTCAGATCCAGGAGGATGGAGTAAAGAAGGGAGGGGAAGGTGGTGTGGAGGATCAGGAGGAACCTGGGTACCCTCCTTGGTGGATTTCTTGGGTGTCCTCACAGCCCCCAGGGTGCAGTCCCTTTTGAAGGCAACTGCTAGGACCATATCTGACGTTTCTCCTGCCCTGTGGCCCCCACCCTGGCTGTGTGGGTGCCCACATGCATGCTGTCACTGGGCACAAGCACTGTGGCATGGGGACGCAGACATGTGTGGGGTGCTGGCTGCTTGTCTCCTGTGAACCTGGGGTTGGCTGCTCTGCAGCCATTCCTCAGAAACGCTGAGGTCAGTGGGAAACACCTGGGAGCATCCACAAACTTTGGCAGCTCAAAGCAGTTTCCCTTCTGCGTCCCTGAATCACAGGGAAGATGTGGAGCCAGGGACCTACTTTCAGCTTTGTCTCCTTCCCTGATTCTCCAAGGCCAGTCCCGCCACGGAGCCAGCCAGGGACTCGGACAATGTCCTCTGCAGACCGTGGCTGCCGTACCTCTCTCAGGATGAAAAAGGAGTGAGTGTGGGAGCTGGGAGCCATTTCCCAGCTGCTGAAACGGGTCTCTGTGACCCTGGTGTGGCAGCATTTGTGACTGGACCTCAGGCTGGTGGCTCAGTGGTCCCCAGCTGCTCACGCTGGTAGCATCAGTGACCCTGCCGCGGCTGTGAGCCGTGGGGCTCCTCTCTTCCCCTCCACGGTCAGCCAGGCAGCGTTTTGTGATGGTGACAAGGCACACGGCTTGGGTTTGCTTTTAAGACCTCTCCATATCCCCACATCTGCGTGCCTGTGTATTTATATTTATGTATAGAAACGAGTTCTGCAGCAGCGGGACCCTCGGCGCGGGCCCAGCACCATCTAGTGGCACAGGCCGCGGCCCGGGGGCTGCCGAGCCAGCAGGAAAGCAGCCAAGCACAGAAAGTCTTGCAGGAATTTTTCTCCCCCCGGCTGCCAGTCCCTATCTTCCTTTTTGTTCTTCTTTTTGCTTCTTTTCCCGCCCTCTCTTGAAGCAGGAGCAGCAAATGGTGGGGCCTGGGGATGCCGGGGCACGGGTGGGAGCGTGCCTGCAGCCTCCCTTTGCTGCCAGACCACCGAGGATCATTCTGCTTACTTTATTTTATTGAGAATTCGGTGGGAAAGCCAACATCTTTGGGAGAGTGGGGAGCTCGTCACGATCGGCCACCCAGGCACCGCAGGTCAGATGCTGCCTGTACTGCCTCACTCCAAGCCCCCCATCTGTTGGAGTGGGACCATATCCCATCAGGGGGCGGGTATGTGTGTCTCTGTGTGTGTAATATTTAGAGGGTTGGAGCCACCCAGTACCTTGGGCATCATGGCAGGAGGTGTCTATGAGCTAGGGACAGCACTGGGAGGGTAACAAAGGAGCTTTTAAATAACCATTTTGTCATCTTCTAGGCTGAGCGCAGCCTTCCAGGGATAAATCGGTGGCATCAGTTCTCCTTAGCCACGTTGGCCTTTCTGGGTATTTACTCCCTGGCCATACTCCAAGCAGGCAGCCAAGCCCAGGGTGTCTCCACACGGTCCCTGCCTGGGTTTGGGTCTCTGCCGTGGAGACACGTGTCCATCTGTAGGATGCTCAGGACACGTGCACCCGGTGGGTGCTGTTCCATGTGTGTTGCACGGTAATAAAGCTCAGGGGTTATGCAGCACTTTCATCGGGAAGCAGCTTTCCAAACATCAACTAATTAATCACTCGTGCCTACCTGTCAGGTCAATGATTCCTGAGATTTTTTAATCTAAAAATATTTCCCTTTTGAAATCCAGATGCGCCTGTTTTGGCAACTACGCTTTTGATTTGTTTATTCGGGGTTTGTTTTTTAAATTTATTTATTTATTTTAACCTGCGTAGCTTTCCGTTTGTGTTTGGGCTTTTTGATCTGCTTTAATTTAGCATTGGGGGTTTTTTCCTCCCCTGGAAGAACAGGGATTTATTCCTTTTATTTTTCCATACCAGATTAGTCCCTCGCCCACAGCTCGTCACCTTCCCGCTCTCCTCCTTTTAAAGATTTGGACTACCTTTACCTCTTCTCTGAGTTGATGGATTGCAGACCCCAGCCCGTTGCCTTGATGAGGTCTGACTTCTCCCCTGGCATTCATCATCCCTGGCAACGCCGTGGGAAGGTTCCCGCGGTGGATGAGGATGCCAGACCTGTCTCCTCAGGGCTCAACAACTGGCACCCAGCTCCAAATTTGGCCCCATGCACCCACCCCTCCATACACAAACAGTCCTCCCCAGCATGGAATTACTTACTATTACCTCTTTTTTTTTTTTTTNNTTTCTATTCCCTCTTTTTTTTTTTTTTTTTTGGCAAACTTAACTGCTGTTGGGTTTTTCCCCCTCTTTCCATTCCCCGACCTTCCCACCTTTGTTGACAGCAAATGTTTTAATCACAAAACCGCCGATAAACACTGGAGCCCTGAAAATAACGATTTCAGTGGAGGCTGAGGCTTTAAAAAAGGCTCTTTCAGTGTCAGCCAGACCTCTCGACAGGGGCTTTTACTTCAGTTTTATACTGGTAATAGCTGTATCCTTCTCTGACGTAGTTTGGAGTGAGAAAGAACATACTTTGTGGGGTTTTTAGCTGCTCTGGTTTTACTTCTTACCGCCAACCGATTGTAGATTTAAGTTGGTTTTTTTTAAATGATGGAGAAAACTACTCTCTTGTTCCTGCTGCAGATTTAGGGGGACAAGTTCATCTCAGGTGGGAGCGGGCACGGCTTTATTAAATTCCATGCAGCATTACCCAGCTCTGGATGTGCATGAACATGTGCTGGGGGGGGTTGGGGCGGGAGTTGAGCTCCTGTGCCGGAGGAGATGGAGAAATAAGGCTTGTTTCTCTTAGGAAATGCTTTCTTTGTTCACTCATCAAGGGTTTATTTTATTTATTTTGCAGCTGCACACATCTGTGTGCATATAGAAATCTTGGGTTATGCTTCTGTGTTCCAACACAGACTGGGGGGGGGGGGGGGGGGAGGGAAAGGGGGCAAAAG
>VZTU01011458.1:302103-326869 GCA_013400835.1 Zapornia atra
AGGCATAGGGGGCACATAGGGCACCTCCATCACTCACACCTGGGATGTGTCCCTTTGCCAAGCCGTTCCGGAGCGTTTGGGATGTACCTGTGGGGTTTTTTCCAGGAAACTCCCTGCAGGATGATGACTTTTACTTGAAACAATACTTGAGGCAGGGGGTACAAAGGAGGGAGGAAAGTTCTCTCCTTGGCAGATTGTTCCAGGAGGTTTGATTTGGTGTTGCCCCTTCTCTTAGCATGGGCTGGTCTTCACTGGAATGACGAGATTCTTAGAAAAATGGTGTTTTCCAAAGAATAAAATACACTTCTTTTACCTGGTTTATTTTTTTTTCCACTGGGTGACTAAAAGCATAGCCTGGCAAGCCTTCTCTGTATTTAAATATGGGGAAACTGAGGCACAGTCAGCCCTGGACTCTTTACTTCTTCCGTCTGGGGTTGATGGCTGATGCAAACAGTGATGGATTGGGCCATAAGCAACATGTTAGGTGATGTGAGAGATCCCTGGGTGTGCTGAAGTTTGGGCTAGAGACTCCTGGCACTTCTGGCAACAAGAATGGGTGCGGTTGTAGGGTTTTTGGTTGGTTCTGCTAGCAGTTTCACTGGGGCTTGGACACAGAGTGTGGCTTTCTGAGATCACCTTTTGGTAATCTCTCTTCTGGAGCTGCCCTGCTCCTTCTCTGCAGCAGGGAGGGGAGCTGGGGTGTTGCTTTGTTGATGGGGACTGAGCCCCTCTGGTCCAGTCTGGGATGATCATCCTCTTCCCAGCACAACTCAGTCTTTCCTGTCTCCTTTGTGTCTCCTGCAGTGCTGAGCATCCGGGGAGCACAGGAAGAGGAGCCCACGGACCCCCAGCTGATGCGGTTAGACAACATGCTCCTGGCCGAGGGGGTAGCAGGCCCTGAAAAAGGAGGCGGCTCAGCTGCTGCCGCTGCCGCCGCCGCCGCATCAGGAGGAGCCGGCTCCGACAACTCGGTGGAGCATTCCGACTACAGAGCCAAACTCTCCCAGATCCGGCAGATCTACCACACGGAGCTGGAGAAGTATGAGCAGGTAACAGGCTCCTTCACGACAGAGGAGGGGTGGTGGTCATGGGTTAGTGAGAGCAGGAGCCACAGCAACTGGGAGAGCTGCCATCTGTCCCGTGCTGCCATCCATCATCCGTCCAGTGCCGCTGTCCATCCAGAGCTGGCACCGCGGTGTGGATGCGCGCAGCCTGGATCGCTACTGACATCTGTTGTTAGGAGCGTGTGGGCAAGTGCAAACTGTTGCTTGGTATTGGAGTGAGACCTTGAGTTTTTAGGGTTGGGTTAGTGTGCTGGGGTGTGCCACGAGAACAGGCTTGGCATGAGGTACCCCTTGGGTTTTCACTTTTCAGTCCTCACCTATCTTGCCAGAAATTGGTGCTGTGAAAGGGGAGTCCTCTTCGGGGTGCAGGCCTCAGTGCAGGCAGGTTTCCAAGCAAGGCTTGAATCGAAATCTTCCTTGAATATGTTTTCTGCTTCAAAAGTTCTTTTTCCAGAGGGGGAAAAAAAGGGGGGCTTTTTTTTCTTCCCAAAAAAGATTCTTAGGGAAACAAAAAGAAAGGAAAAGCTATTTGGGTCATGAGTGCGGCTGCTAGTGACGCTGACAGTCGCATGAAAGGCATCGCAGGCCAGTGCTCAAAACCAGTTTCCCTCAAACACTTCTGGATATTTTGCAGATGTCTCTCCCTCCACGTGGCTTGCCCTCGTGATGAACGTGGTTTCTACCCCAAGATTGTGGTTTACCGAGTGTGAGCAAAAAAGCGTCTGTCCTTTTTGGATGCAGGATAGACTGTGGAGCTGGGGCCAGGCAGGGTTTCAGGTCTCTGGTTTAATGATGATAGGGCTGTGAGCCAGCCTGACCCCTTTTTTACCCAGCTAACTGGTGGTGTGGTGGGGCTGGGGGACGTCTCACCCCTTCAGGTGCCACACGGGCCAAGCTGAGGCTGCTGGGCAGTGTGGAACTACCTCAGACGCTCCCTGGGTTGGAACTGGAATCAGGGTGGCCAGGCAGGGCTCTTGTGCTGGAGAAGCACATGAAAGGTGTTTTTGCAGAGGAGTGGGCAGGTGCCAGATTGGCCTTGGTGCTGTCTTCAGCCATTCCTCCAGTCACTCCCTTGAGGCACAGACGCAGGGTGGTGTGGCAGGAGAGAGCCCATGTCCCTCACCACCCAAGCCCAAAGGGAGACCCATGAAGGGCAGAGCCAGCAAGGACCCATCTTTAAGGGCACGGCCATGGACAGGCTTCAGGGAAGGACCTTCTGTTCCTCCTTGCCCTTGGGCAGGGTTTTTTTGTTTGTTTGCTCTGTTTCTGCAGCATTTTTGCACCTCAAAAGAACACCCAGGTGAGAGAAGCCTTTACCCCAGCCTAGTGGGGTGGTGAAATAGGTCACCACATCTTTCCTTCTCCCAGCCCACCACTGGGAGCAGCTTTGCCCCCGAGTTGCTTTGCGGACAGCCATGCTGAGCCCCATCCTGGTATCATCACCTGCAGCCCTGCAAAACCAGGGCTCGGCTTTTCTCCCTCTCCCCAGTCCCCTCATTGATGGCTGAAGGAGCTGAGCGCCCGGCTTCTCACGGCGTCTGGCTGCTGCTGTGACAGCACGGCGCTTGCCGGCAATTTTGCCTTTAATGCTCTTTATTTCACGCCAAGAGGAGACAAGCTGAAATTGCTCAGGCATCTGGGAGCAAAGAGGCGCCCGGCTGAGAGCTCTTGTAGCCGCCACTCACCCTGGGAGATGGGAGCTGTCAGCTGAAGCTGGTGATGGGTGATCAGAAGGGCTTTGCTCTCCTTGAGGACATCTCTCTGTTGGGTCTGAGCCGTGGGTGCAGATTCGGCACCTCTGGACCAGTCATGGGCAGGTCGTGGGGACAAATGGGGGAGAAACTGCTTGGAGGCCTTAGAAATGATACGCTTGACTTCCTTTCCCCCACCTTATGTCACCAGTCCCCAAAATCAGTATTTCTTTCCCCTGCTAGCCCCTTTTTCCCCACTGTGCAGTGGCAACAGGGGGCAGCTGTCCCTGCCCCAGGAACACCAGAAGCTTCTTGAGCCATCAGTGTCTGAGTGCTGCTCTAAACCTGGTGTTAGGGGCTTGGATCCCAAACTGGTGCTGCAAAATAGAGGGTCCTGTCGTGCCGATGAGGTGCTCGTGGAGATGGAAGAGAGGGCAATGAAACAGCCTAAATTGAGCCTCAAAACCCACCCCTTGTCCCCCCGACTCCTCATGCCACCCTGTCCTCACAGGACAGCGTGGGGACAGCAGGAGCAGCCAGGCAGTGCTGTGCCAGCAGCCAACTAATTGGGATTATTACCTGTTTGCCCTTACTTGTCAGGGCTCTCGCCTCACTCAGGCTTTAATTATCGTTATTTAGTTCTTATCGGATGAGCTAAGAGCGTGGAGCAGTGCCACGTGTCTCTGGAGGCTGCTCCTGTGAAGCAGAAGGGGCTCTGCAGGACATGTGGTGCTGGGCTCCAGCTGGGAGAGCAGGGGACTCGAAAGTTTCATAGTCCTCAGATACATCCATAGCTCGTCCAGTCCTGGTGGCTGGGACATCTTCATGCTTTACATGAGTCCTAGAGCTTCATCTGTCCCAGCTCCATCTGTGATCCTTGAGAGCAAAGAAACTGGCTCCTGCACTTCTCGGCATGTTAGTTGGGAGCCTCATGTGCTGTCTGCTTTGGCAGAGGAGGGAAATGTCTCTCTCCCCAGAGAGCCAGCATGCTCCTGCTCGGAGTCTGCCCTGAGGCCTCCACGTGTCTCTCCTTCCCTAGCAGCCCTTTGTACTGTCCTTGACGCCGTCGAATGACCTTCCGATCCTGGGGTTTCTTTTGCTTTTCTTGCCATCCCAGGCATGCAACGAATTCACCACCCATGTGATGAACCTGCTGCGCGAGCAGAGCCGGACCCGGCCTATCTCGCCGAAGGAGATAGAGCGGATGGTGAGCATCATCCACCGCAAGTTCAGCTCCATCCAAATGCAGTTGAAGCAAAGCACATGTGAAGCCGTCATGATCTTGCGTTCCCGATTTCTGGACGCACGGTAAGTTTGCTCCACCAAATCGTGCAGCGTGGCTCAGGCCTGAGAGAGGTGTTTTGAGGTTCTGGACTGAATCTGAGTCCAGCTGAAGGGCAGTGCCTCTTGGTCTTGAGCTGCAGGTGCTGTTTGCCTTCCTTTTAGTTTGCTGTGGCTCAGCAAGGAAGGGGACAGCAATTCCATCCGGTGTCTCAGGGAGGCTCCTGGCTGTACCTTGAGAGTCGCATGGTGCTGGCTTTGCTGTGGCAGAAGGGAATTCTGTGACGTATTCCAGAAAACTGCAAAGAGAATGTGTGCTTCAGTTGGGGATGAAAGCTAGCCTGTCCCCTCTAGGAGCCTATCCCTTTACTTTTCTTCCCATTGTGCCAGATTTTTCAATTCGCTGTAGAACTCCTCCACTGCCAAGGTGGTTACGTGCAGACTGTGGCTTGGGCTACAGCTTGGGGTGGGGAGGAGAGGCTGCTTCCCTCGGGGTATGAGGAAAGAGGTATCAGGCAGTGCCCAGCTGTGAAGGGAACAGACTTCCCCAAGGATATATCCATCACTGCCTTCCCAGCACGGAGCTTTGCAGCGATGTCTTGGGCCAGGGCAGCCAGGTCAGGACTCCCCTTCCCAGGTGGAGGAATTGGGTGCCAGTGAGCAAGAGGCTGCAGCGAGAATTCGAGAAGGAGATTTAACTTGCTTGGGAAGGTGCTGAGAACTGGCAAGGTGCAGATGAGAAGTTTCCTGGCCATGAATCCTTTGCACTCTAGTCCCAGGAGCAGGGAAAGTGGAGAAAGTCAGAGTATCTAAAACTGTATTCCTGTTTCTGGATCCCTGGCACTGATTCCTTTTCCTCTTTGTTCTGTTTTCCCCTCTTTCTTCATGCTAAGGCGGAAGAGACGAAACTTCAACAAGCAGGCCACGGAAATCCTGAATGAGTATTTCTATTCCCATCTCAGCAACCCTTACCCCAGTGAGGAAGCCAAAGAAGAGCTAGCCAAGAAATGCGGCATCACAGTCTCACAGGTGAGAGGGTCCAGAGATACAGCAAAGACAGCTACCGCTGACAGGAGACCTTGGTGTGGTGATGGGCACTCCAGACCGCAGTCACCTTGCTCATGTCCCAGCATTTAATTACTAAATGAGTTCAGCACGAGTTAGTGTAAGTGGATGGGAGAGTAGACAGCAGGCTTGCAGATTGAAGCGGGGATGGAAAAGGAGAGTTTGGGAGAGGATTTGGAAGGGGTGAAGACTTCATGGAGCAATGTCTGTGTGTGCAGCCACCATGTTAACAGCATGGAAATGATGTGGCATGACCCACAGACTCATAGTCTCCTCCTCAGGGAATTAGTGCTGAGCTGGCTTGCGAGAAGAGCTTGTTTATGCTGCAAGTCCATTCTTCAAGCCAAGGGATTCGAGGGCAGTGGGAAGAGTTGGGCAGTTTTTCCGTGATAAGGCAGAACAGACGAGGTCCTGGTGGGAAGGGTTTGGTTCAGACACTAACACTTGTAGTGTGTGCTCAAGGAGGGTGGGCTTTCTCAGGGTCGTTTCTCTCTGTCATTACTCTTGTGCTGCGGAACATGACATCTCCCTGACTTGCTTATACCTCAAAGAAAGGTGGTCAATAAAGACAAATTGAATTATTTCCATACATTCAAGGCAGCCATGTAGTTCCTGGAGCCTGGAGCTTTCACCTGGGCGCTGCTGGGACTTGTAAGGAGCACAGGCAGTCCTTGAAGTGTTCAACCATACATTGCTCAGGCCTGCCCTTCTTTATTGCCTCTCTTTTTAGAGCAAGCTGCATGGTAGAAAGCCAGTCTATATGGCCCCTGGTAGTCTTGTCCTCATGTGAGCTTAGCACTCCCTCCAGGCTGCCTTAGCATTCCCCATCTTGGGCTGCTTCCCAGCCCCAGGCACATGCCTGTTCAGCGCTTGAGTAAACTGAAGACAGCGGTAGCATCTGGTGTCCTTGTGAGAGCATGTCTGCCTTCAGCAGGAGCAACAGCATCCAAGGGTAGGTGTCGTCACTGTGTTAAAGGCCTGCTGAGCGACTCCAGTCGCATCCCCTGGGTCAGAAGACCCAAACAGCAATTCTGCCCAGTCACCTACAAGAGACGGCACATATTGGTTGAAGTAAAACTACAGCTGTCCTGACGCTTCTCCTCTCACTTTTAATTCATCTGTTCGCACTTACAACTTCTCCCTTGCAAAGGAAAAATGCCCAGGAGAGATGCTGCGCTGAGGAGGCTTTTTGACTGTGCTGTATCAAGTCAGTGTTGTGCCTGTCTCCAAGATCTCCCTCCGTTCTTCACCCAAAGAAGGCAGAAACTAATGCATAACCAAGTCTCTGGTTTTGTTGAGCCTGAGTGGGAGCATGGGTTGGCATCAATCTGCCATGCAAGTTGTGAGCAGAGCTCGTCTGAACTCAGAGGCTGACAGGCAGGTTCTTTGCTTCACCAGTTTTAAGCTGAAGATGGGTTGTGGTGGCTGTTTATCCCAACTTTCTTCCCCATGCCACTCAGAGTTCCCCCACCGGCTCCAGCATTTGAAGCCAGAAGAGTTGTTGCAGAAAGACAGCCAAGTGGGAAGATCATGAAGGAACGTGTTGTCATTAGTGAGAAAGCTGGACTCGGAAGGGGGATGGAGCTCCTTGCAGTCAGCGCCTGCTCATGTTGGAGCTCCTGTGGGAGCGTTACAGCCTCCTCTGGCATTTGCCCATGCTTGTCATCCCAACGAACTTTCTCTTACGAAGTCAGTAGCGGCTGGAAGCTGTCTTCTGCTCAGAGACGTGCACATAGGAAGACATTCCCCTAATTCTCTGTGTTCCCTCTTGTGCAGAAGCTGAGAGCTGCTTCCCAAACTCCAGGCTGAATATTTCCCATGCCTTCTCCGAGACTGTTTCCTGTGACACTGTGCCCACAAGTGAAGAAGGGTGTCGTCAGCAGGGTCCTGAGCAAGGTTTTAGCAGTGCTGAGTTCAGGGGCTTTGGGAGATACCCTAACTTTTTTCCTGGGAAGTGGCTCTACAGATTCCACAGCCTGAAACTTGGGAGTTTTCGTCAAGCAGTCATACTTCTGATGCAAGGACATCACCCTGATGGTGTGTGAGGATCACCAGCTCAGAACTCTCCTTTCAGAGGTTCATTCATTGTGCTGCTGCAGGCACAGGGAAACAGCTTTTGCCAGGACCAGCATGAGGAGGGCTGCACCGCTTCGTGCTGCCTTCAGATCCAGCCCATCATTTCCAGCCACCCCTGTGACTTCTGAAGAAGTTCAGCCTGATGCTTTATTTTTTGGTAAATAAATGCAGTAGCCTCCTTCAGCACACTTCTGGGCACACAGCCACAACAGACCCGGAGTGGTCTCTGGACAAACATGATGGAAACATCCCCCTCATTCCAAAGGACATGCTCGTTCTCCAGGACCAAAGCTGGCTCTTACGACAAGCCCCATGCTGCCTCTCCAGCCTTCCCCTGAAGCTTCCGGCTACATAGCAGCTCTCGATGAATCATAGAGCGCTGGATGAAGAGCAGCCACTTCTGTCCTTCAGCACTGATTTCACTCAAGCGAATCAAAGGCAGAGCTTCAGTGATACCAGGGCAATTTTGTGGGGCAGCCAGGTCCAAGTAAACTCCTTGGGTGCTTTCCCTGAAAGCCACACAGGCTTCTCCTAACGGAGGAGAGGTGACACCTGAGAGTCAGGGCATCTGTCCCTGTCAAGGGGGCACCGAGGAGGATCCACAGTGACACATCTCATTTTCAGATTGTGCAGTTTCAGGTTGTTTGACTCAGTTTTCTTTTAAAACCCACCTGATAGTTTTGTGGGGTGTGTCTAGCAGCTCTTGTGGAACATCAAACATCTCCATAATGGATGTCCCATTCGTAGAGGAACCACATCCACCCAACCCCAACCCTCCCAAGGGGGTCCCACCGCCTTGGCTGGGTGTGGTATGGTACATGGGGGGACAGAAGGTGCTTCCTTCACCAGCTAGCAAAACTGGGGGGGCTGTGGGGGATAGAATATGTACTGCTTAACTTGAATTAATCCACCTTCCTCACCCAGCCGCGCTCGCCGGAGCTGAAACTTTAACGTCTTTGTCTTCTCTTAAACTCACTATAGGTATCAAACTGGTTTGGAAATAAGAGAATCCGGTACAAGAAGAACATAGGTAAATTTCAAGAGGAAGCCAATATTTATGCTGCCAAAACGGCTGTCACGGCTACCAATGTGTCAGCCCATGGAAGCCAGGCTAACTCACCCTCAACTCCCAATTCAGCTGGTTAGTTTTTGGTTCTTTTTTTTATTTTGGGTCATCAGTGTTCGGTTTTTGTTCCCCCACCCCTCTAATCTCTCTCTTGATTTTGCCTTTTGGTTATTTCCATTTTTATTTTCTGGGTTTGGTTGCCTCACTTTTGTGGCCTTTAAAAAAAAGAAAGAGATGGGTTTGGGTTTGGGGGTTGTTTTGGGGGGGTACTTTATTTTCTTTGGGTTTGGACTTTTCCCTTCCCCACCCCCACCCCCCTTCCTCTTTTTTTCCTTTCCTCCCCTCACTCCCCTTCTGTTTTCTGTTGGAAGAGCAATGTGATCAGAGCGCTGGTGCCGCGTTGGGGGTTATATGCATGGGTGGTAAATACACAACCAGAAAAAACATCCAAAAAAAGATTGCTGGGATCGCTTGCACTGTGATGGGAGGGGAAAAAATTATAATTAAACTCCTGTTGATTTTATTTCACTGGGGCCGAAAGCATGGGTGGCCCTAATGGATAAACCCCAACGTTTCTGGGATGTCCTGACTCATGCCATTTTGGGGGTTGGTTTGGGTAGATCTTTACCTTTCGGTTCTCTTTCTGTTGTGGTTACCTTTGGCTGCTCATGTGACAGTGTCTGGATACCTGCAAGAGTCTGCCCTGTGTGAATTTTATTTTCCCTTTGTGTTGACACAATCTGGGGAAATCCACGGATCCTTTCCTTCCCTTCCCTTTTCACCTTTCCTACCCATTTGCTGTGGTTTCCATTTGTTTGTTTTGAGGGTCAAAGGCACAGAGCACTTTGCCCAGATCTCAACTCCTCTGCTAGAGAACAATGCTTAGATCATGCGTGGTACCTCCCAGGAGGAGAGCTGACCCAAAAATGATCCCGGGCAGGTTGTGGTCCACTCCTGAAAATGGTGGAAAATTTGGATTTGTTTAAAAAGAGGGGGGAAAAAAAAAGTTAACTCCATGGGTGCCATGTACTTCGTTATCTATGCAAATATCTGTGTGCCTGCTTTCTTTTTAGGGGTGGGAGGGGGAGTGGGAACGTGCCACGCCTGTGCCTTAGAGCTCAGTATGTGCTCTATGTGTAGCCTTTCCCTGGGATGTGATGCTTGCTGCTGCCAGGTAGGCTGCTGAGAGGAAGGAAATGATGCGGAAGCCACAAGGGGATGGTGGGCAGCAGGGGAAGCTGGATGTTAAGCAGACCACCAGCGGTACCCCGTGCTGGTTGCTATCAGGATGTGCTTCTGTAGTGAGCGCAATCCAGCCTGTAACAAGCATCAGAGGAATCACACCCCAGATCTGGAGGATTTGGGTGGAAGGTGGAGAAAGCAGAGGCAGGGGTCAAACACAGGGAGGAAGCCAGTGGTGTGAGTCTCTGGATGATCTCACAGGCAAGCTCCCCAGTGGGAGGAGGAAGGCAGTCCCTTACCCACAAGCTATTGTGGCAAGTGGTGCTGGATCACTCTGCACTGAGGAGCTTATCCCCACCTCACCAGGACCGGCGTGGGTGGCTTGTGCAGAAACAACTGGTAAAGGGAGGGAGAAATCCCTACACACAACACCCTGATTTCCAGGGGATGTGTTCCTTGCTAGGGAGCTGCCCCCAGAGCCACCTGGAGCGGAGATGTTGCAGGTCAGAAATACTGCTGGAGATACCTCTCCCACCTCATCCTCACCCAGGGCTGTGGTAGGCGAGCTGTGCTGCCTGCTCAGGCTCGGCCCAGGAGCTCAGGCAGATGAGGCAGAGTTCTGCAGAGACAGATGGGTTGCAGGAACTTGGTTTGATTCTTCTCTTTTTGTGGTTTTGTTTTTGGATTTTTTCCCTTCTTCTCCTTCCGTTTTTGCAACTGCTGAAGGTTTAGCTGCAGTTTTAAAACATTCATCCTTTCCAAACAGCTCAAAAATATGTGGTCAGGTGGAGTCTCTTGACATTAAAACCCCTGTGTAGAAATGGCTGGAGGATAGAGACCAGAAATGTCAGTGTTGTAGGAGATACCTGCCCCCTGTAATGCTGTCCTGCAGCCCACGCTGTCCTGCAGCCCACATCAGCTTGGGACAAAGAGACGCAGCTTTCTTCCTTTTCCTCTTTCTTCACTTGCAGTCAGATCCAAAGGCCTGTAATAGCAAGGGAAGAGCTTCACAGTGCTTGTACGGGTTTGGATCTGGCCCACGTGTAGTGGAATAGGCATTTCCCCAGTGCCTGCCCAGTTAAATAGTGCTCTGGTGCAAGGCTGCTTCTTCGCTTTCCCCACAGGCAGTAATGCGGCTGTTTCAAAGATAAATTGGCCAGTACCCTGCAGTAAACAGCTGAGAGAGTCCCTGGGTAACACTACGCTTTCAAGGAAGGACAAACAGCCCTGTTATTAACGTGTAAGGCTTGAGCTCTTGGGTCCTCTTTCTGACTCACTTGTCTGCACTCCAGAAACATCGACCTCTTTTCACGTGCCTCGTGTGGCAGTGGTGCTAAAGCAACGTGTCAGCGCGAGGGGAGATCCTTCTGATGGAAGGGAAGTGTTCCTGGCCCAGATTCCAGCTGTCTGGCCCAGAAGCTGCTTTCTTCTCCTTAGGAGACAATTGGAAGGGCCTCAGACTTTTATCTCCCAACAGTGACATCCCAGGTGGAGATCTCAGCTGAGCCATGTGAATGTAAGCTCAGTCAAGCATCCCTGCATTGTCACGTTGTAGGGCAAAGGCATGTCCCGAGGACATCTGAAGTTGCGTGACCTTCCCTGCTTCAGGTTGCCCTGGAGGTGCTAGAAGCAAGAAGCACCACCTGTAGACCCTAGGTCTGAAACACCTGTCTGAAAGGTTTGGATGATGGCTGTGAGCCATCGGGATGTGCCAGAATTGCACTTGGAGGAGCACTGAAGTGGAAGAAGAGGCAAAGGACTAAGGTGGATGATGCCTTCTCTTTTACACCATGGAATTCTTTCGGTGTTCATATGATTGATAGAGACTTTGGTGAGGAAGGAGTTTGAACAAAGAGTTGATTTTCTGGGAATTTGTAGGACCTTTTGGTTTAAATACATTGTAGGGTATGTGGACAGAAAGAGAGTAGGCAGAGGACAGGTCATGAGAAAGAAGCAACCAGCAGTGTGGTCCCTGGAGGGCCATGATACTGGAAGAAGAGGTGGAACTGTATGCAATGAGACCTGGGACAGAAGCTAAATTCATTTCTGCTGTGGCTGCGCAGACCCATCTGTTCTCTGCATTGATGCCCATGTTACCGGAGATTGGTGAATGGCCACAGTCAGTCAAAGAGATTGGCCACACATTGACAAGGGCAAGGATTGCATCTGTCTAGCCATCTGGCACGTTCAAAGCAGGGTCCCCCATCCTCAGTCACCCAGGCCTGAATGTCAAACACCTTTTCATCCTGAGTATGCACAGTTGGGCTTTATCAGCCAGATGTTCAAGTACAGTGAGATGTCTGGCTCATTTGGGCTAACAACTCCCCGTCCTCACTGTGATTGCCTGGACAATCTCAGCACAAAAACCACATGGCAAATGAAAGCCGTTTTATGTGGACAGACCCTTTTGCCAACCACAGTCCTCAAGGGCTGCACACAGGTGATGACATCCAATGAAATCTTCCACGCAGAGCGGCCAAAATTGTCCTGAGCTGGTTTTTTTCCTGCTTACCCTTTTGTTTTGTAAAAATCATCTTGCTGAGCTACTGGTGGAGGGGATGGTGCTGTCTGGAGTTATGCTTCCTCAGGCACAGGCTTGATTCTGTATCTTCTCTGCTTTCTTCCGTTTGTGGCAATCACTTGTCCAGAGCACAGCACTGCAGAGGATCCTACTTCAGCAGAGAGGGTCTGCTGATCATGGTATCACTGTCCTGGAGTGTTGGTTGGCAAGTGAAAAAGAACAAATGTCCTGCTGGGTCATCCCAGGCTTTTAGACCTCCTATCTAAATTGGTGGTTTTGCCCATCTGAGGAGGTACATGGTCCATCAGATTCTTCCCTCACCTTTGACCGTGGTAGAGACACAAGGAAAAGTTAGGGGGGGAGGTAAATTCTGTGCTCTTGATGGATGGCAAGTTATTGCCATTGACTTCCAACTAGGAGTCTTAGGTATGTGACCAAAGTCAGCTTCACTGGTTCAGTGTGCTGGGTCTCTGTCTCATTGGTGGTAGGTGGTATGAGGCAGCAGATGAGTGTAGCTTGATGTCAGCTCCAGTGAACGTCGTTACCATGTTTGTTTATTCTTGGATGCAGTTTGAATTGTGAGATACGTTAGAGAAAAGGACTTGTTAGAGGTCCGGGAAAACTTGAGGCGGAAGTGGAGACTGTCAAAACATGAGAGAGATTATCAGAGAAGCCTGGAGAAGCAGCACTCTGAGGAGCTGGAGAAGTGGGGCAAGAAATACCAGCAGTGAACCTTGTGAGGATTTTTGAATTGGAGGAAACTTGAAGTGGGTTTTGCTCATCGGAACATGTAAGGGTGGGAGAGATCTCTTTGCAGGCACTGCTTTGATGTAGGCTTTCACCCAGGGGCAAGGTCTGAGTACCCATAGCTTGTTTAACCTTTTCCTCTGCTCTTTCTGAAGCTGCTGATAGAAACTCAACACAAAGGAGTAGCAGTGATAGGTCTTGGGTTTGATAAGGTGTCTGGATGCTGAAGATGAACCTCTGCCTCACACTGCTACAAGTTAAGAAAAGTATCGTCTTTTCTGGTTGCTGGTTTTCAGGGTTTTGGGTTGGGTTTTTTCGTCTACACACAGTAACATCAAGGAACTTCTGTGCCAAGATAAGAGCCCTTCTCTCATGGATTCACAAGCCCAAAGACAGTCGTTCCCTCTCAGTTTCTGGGGAGCCCCAGATCAAATCATGACCACTGAAAACCTTTGGTGTGTTCGCAATGGAGCATTCCGGAGGGACAGAATAGATTTATGATGGATCCACCTCTGCTGGAAGGATTTGCCTTGTGTTCCTGGATCTTATCTCCGTGGAGGATGCCGGAGTGTTAAATTTTCCTGCCTCTTCGCATTCCTGCCCCCTCTCCCACCCCAGTGCATCAGGCCCTCTTAGCCTTGTCTCTGAGACTTTGGGCCATCGTAATTTTCATACATGACTAGTGAGTTGAGAGCAGAGTGCTGAAGCAGCAGAGCAGCAGCGCAGAGGGCCCCCTGCAATTACACCTCCGATACGGGCGCATCCGTACGCGCGGGGCCATTGCTATGCGCATATTTATCTTCGCATCCGCATCAGCGGCGAGACATATTTACCGTTTAGATATGCACATATATTGTAAAAACACCCCGTGCCAGTAGCAGTGTATATCTTGTAAGTGACATCTCCAGCGCTCCTCGTGATTTCCAGGACACCGACGCTCTTCAGAACCGGAGTTTGTGGCTGTTTGTTTATTTTTATTTCCTCCTTCCCAGCCTGGAGTTTCCAGCCAGGTTTGTTAAGCTTAAGTAAAACAGCGGTGAAGTTGATGGCATTTTTTTATTTCTTGTTAGAATTTTGGTTTGGGTAGGGGAAGGTGGAATGAGATGTTGCTTTGCTGCAGTTGGAGTGGTAGAGGTGGACAGGGGTGCTCAGGGATTCCCCAGTCCTCTTCCAACTCTGCTGCTGATTGTTCCTGTGGTCTCAAGGGTTTCTGCTCACCTTAAAGGAACAGGAGAATATTTTCTGCTTCTTTTGGTTCTCAGCCACTGTGGGAGTGTGAAGCCATGTTCTCTGCTGTCTTTTTATGCCAGCGGTCAAAGCGATCACTCAGAAAACCCAGCAGGAAGCACCTTTGTGCAGGCAAAATGTGCCCGTCCTCATGCTTTGAAGTTGAGCGGTGTCAGGGTTGGGCTGTCCTCCATCTGCCACCTCATTTCCATAGGTTTTTTGCCTTTAAAATAACAAGTAACCAGCAAGGTCAGGATGTGCCAGGAGCACTTTGCCAGCTGAGCAGAGGAGGTGATGCCTGCAGCTGCCTTCTGCCTAGCCCCGGTTCTCTTACGCAGCGCCGCGGGTTTGCTCTCTGGCATGGGTTGGGCAGGGTTGACAGTAAGCATCGACAAGGAGCTATTCCTGTCCCTGCTCTTCTCAGGCACCGGTGGGAGGGTCCTCATCCCAGACTTGCTGTGCTCGAGATGAGTCTCTTGACTGGCTTGGGCATTGTATCCAGCATTGATGTTTCTGCTTTCCTTCAATTCTGAGAAGTGCCAGTACCTGACAAACGGGCCAGTCCCAGAGAGCCACAAAGAGTTTAGAGAATGTGAAGTCCCCAGCGTAGACCTCCCAGCTGCTCCTTCATCTTTCTTGGAGGTGGCTTCCTTCAGAGGATCCTTCTTGGTCCACCTCCAGGGCAGAGATGCGGTCTGTGCAGAGCATTTGTTCCCTCTCCAGCAAAAGGAGGGGGATTGCCAGGCATACGCATGAGCCATAGTTGGGCAGCTCCACCAGGACTATGGTTGTCAGTCTTCCGTGTTGGAAGTGGCAGTGAAGACGATGAGAGTGTATTTGGGGTTGGAGCTGAAAGCATAGCTGACCTGGGCCCCTGAAGTCTCTCCTTTCCAAGGCTAACGTCATGTATATAACCAAACCTTGCACGTTGAGCTGTCTCACACTTAACGCGCTGATCTGCACGAGAAGTTCTGAAATAATCCCATAAAACCTCTTTTTTAAATTATTTTTTTAATTTTTAATCCCATTCCCTCCTCCCCTGCCTTCCAGTTACATGATGGGTTTGTTTCTCCCATTCAGTAGTTGAGGAGGTGCTCAGATATCTTGAAGCCTTGTTTGACGGCGGGTTTGTTGGGTGGTTTTTTTTCATGTTCCCCCCCACCCCTCCTCGCCCCGTGATCCCACCCAGTTGTCCTCACCATTATAGTTCTTTAGGGTGACATTGGCGACTGGTGCATGCGATGGGGAGTTTGCTCACAGAGCTCCTGTGACACCCTTTCGTTCTCTCGTGGCCCATCACGATGACAGGCACTTGTCGATGTGATGGATACTGGGAGTCTACTCCAGGTGCCTTCACGTTTTTGTGAGCCTTCGCTCCTGGTGCGCTGCTGTTCCCACCAGTGATGGGTCCTGATGTCCCGAAGGCAAACCCCATGCACCGCTCCCAGTGTGGCTTCACGGGAGCTCCGGCCTTGGTGCTGGGTGGTGTCTGGATGTGCTCACCCCTCAGAGAGCAGCCCAGTGCAGACTTACCCAGCCCAATCTGAGTTTCTCAGAAGCAGCAGTGGCATGCACCAAGGCTTCCGCTCTCCGTAGCGAGGCTTCCTTGGGTAATGCTGTTCTCTGGTGCGGTCTGCCGGGTGGACACCTCCAATAACTAATGTGTTCAAAGATGCCTGAAGGATTTTGATGCCCTGACATGAAGGGAAAGGGCTGCCTGAGTCCTCCAGGTTGGCTTTTGTTTGACTCGGTCTAAAGCATGAAGAGTCCTTCCTCCAGCTGAGGAGCTATTGAAGAATGTTCTTGGCATTGAGCTGTAACAACATGTGGCTTTGAATAACCTCAAGAGTGCATCCTTTATTTATTTTTGCTTGCTCTGTTCTTCATCCTACTAACCTGACTGTGTGTTTTGTTTTTGTGGTTGCTTTGCATGTCGTTCCTTCCTCTTGGCTGAGAGTCATGGGGTGGATCTTTTTCCTTTCTGTGATTCAGGTGCCTCACTCTTTCCTTTCCAGGTTCTTCCAGTTCTTTTAACATGTCAAACTCTGGAGATTTGTTCATGAGCGTGCAGTCTCTCAATGGGGATTCTTACCAAGGGGCCCAGGTTGGAGCCAACGTGCAGTCACAGGTAGGGACCCATCCAATGTACTGCCAGTGAATGCATTAGTGTTGGAGGAGCCTTTGATTGTATTGGCACTTCTCCCTCCCATCTCAAAGAGCAAATCTCAACCAGCACAAACCAACCAACCAACACTTTAAAAAGGCAAACCAAACTGAAAAAAAACAACCAACCAACTGAAAAAAGCAACAGCAACAACCCCCAAAACAAACCCAAAAATCGATCCGAAAGAAACCAAAACCAAACACCCGACCAAACCACCAACCATGGTCTTGAGGAGACTTGCCCACACTTTGTGAATGCATTTGGCTCTGGCTTGATAGTCGTACTGAGAGGAGAGGAGGTTTAGGAGAACAGGCATGAACTCAAATGAAAACAGCTGAGGTTTAGGTTCTACTTACTTTATTCTTCCAAGGGAAGGGGCCAGATGTTTGGACTGGTGTCTCGTTTTGCAAGGCTTCCACTTACTCCTTCGATGCCAAACCAGGTGTCTGCTGAAAGGCAAAAAATGCTCAAATATCCAGCTAGATTGTTTTTTTTTTTTATAACTAAAAGCCAACCCTCGCCACCTCCCCGCCTCCCCAGAGCACAGGCACTCACACCACCCAGGTACACAGCAGCCAGACAGAGCGAGGGAGCTTTGAGCAGCGTTACTGAATTGTCAACCTGTGCTTTGGGCAAAAAGACAGACCTTAAAATAGATCTCCCACCTCCCATCCGATATCCAGACGTGCCATGAGTCCACTCTAGTGTCTAAGGCTCTGTTGAGAGACGACAGCCACTCTGACACTTCTGCATTGGCAAGGAGAGCTCTTGAAAGCCGAGGTTGCTCCCCTCGCAGTGCTGGACGCAAACAAGCGTGCCTTCCGTGGGCTACAGGACGTGCTCCGCACCAGTACCGCTGCTGGGGCTGGACTGGGGGAGTGGAGGGAGAGGAGAGGGGCACCCAGAGGATTGCTGCCGGTGCCTTTGCCATGGTAGGTATATTCCCTTCCTGGGCCCTCAGAAACAAAGGCGCTCGGCCGACTCCGAGGATCTCCTTTCACTGCTGTGAGCTTCCCAGAGCTTGAGGCTGAGAAGCGGATGGTGGTAGGGATGTGTGTCCTCAAGTGCAGGGGTGAAGCTGGCCTCAGAGATGTGCTCCAGAGGGTTCTGCCCCATCCTTGCTGTTCTCCCTCTCCACTCTTTTTGTCAAAGGCCTTGGGACCAAGGAGAACTGATGGGGCAGGTGGGGGGTGGTGAGGGAGACAGGAGCGGTCCTCTGGCTTGGCTCTCACCACGAAGCAAATGGTGGTTCTCTTTTCCTCTTCTTTAACTGTGTACCATTATTATTATTGTTGTTATTACTGTTCTGGTTTTATCTTAGCAAAGATGAACCAAAGCGGCTTTGCCCACTAACCTTTCACTCACTCTAATTTGTGTCTCTGTTGTCGTTGGTCTGTTTAGGTGGATACCCTTCGCCATGTTATCAGCCAGACAGGAGGATACAGTGACGGACTCGCAGCAAGTCAGATGTATAGTCCGCAGGGCATCAGTGTAAGGAAAAAAAAATAATAAATAGGCTCTTGGGTTCTTGGGCTTTGGTTTGTTGTTGGGTTGGGTGGTTGTTTTTTTTTTTTCCCTTTTCATTTTTGTTCTCTCACTCCCAATTATTTCAAAGCCATAGGGCTCGGAATGCCACTTAGTAGGACTTGTCTTTGCTTTTACGGTCACCTAGTTTATTGCTTCTGTATCGGTCACGCCAACGGCAGAGCTTCGCCCACAAAAAAAGTGGCGACCGGGCAGGCTTTGTGCAGGCAGCTGGCGTCTAGGACTGTCAGAGCCGATCAGCGTTTGCCTGGCACCTGCGGCCACACGCGCTCGGCCGAGAGGAGCTGCTAAACAGGTGACACCTCATGGAACCGCAGTGGGGAATGTCACTGCGAACGCCCCAGTCCGGAGATGCCTCCGTGAGGAGGCCGATGGCACCATCCTGGAGCGGCCATCTAAAAATAACCCATCCCCAGCCAAGCATCCGAAAACACGGCGGCGATGGGGATGGCAGCAGCAAATAAAAGGAAGGGGCGGGGGGGAAACGGGAAGGGGGGGAGGAAAAAAAGCAAAACACAACAAAGCCAACCAACGTCAACCCAAGAAAGCCTCGCCCAACCAGACTGGGGGAGGATACGAGGGGGAGGGCGGTCTCTGGAGCATCTTCTCCTTGTTCTTGGGTGTGCTGGCGGGTTCTGACTAGCATGAAAATTCGTAGCGACAAGCTGTGTCGCACAGGGGGAAATCGATCAGACACACACAAGGAGAACCCAGTGTAGATTCGGGACAGCAATCCAACTTCATTTCTCAGATCAATCGTCCGCCATCTCAGCAGCGGTGACAGCAAGCTGGGAGAGAGGAGGGCAGCCTGGAAAAGGAGGCTGTGAGCACTGAGTGGGTGGTGGTGTCCGGGGTGGCAAGGAGGAACGGGGGTGGCTGGCCCTTGACTTGGCTGGCTGCCACAGTCCCCATCGAGAATGCTGAAGGTTTTGGCAGGGTGGTCTCATGCTTGGGCAGAAAGGTGATGGTCCTCCAGGTGGGATGGTAGTCCTACGGCTGAGAAGCCCAGCTGGATGGACCATCCAGTCCCATCAGCCAGCCAAGCCTTGTACCATGTGCATCACCTTGTGTGTGACCGTCTTTGGTCCACCAGCATGCAAGTGGCCACCGCCAGTATGGGGAGAGCATGCAGGGGTAAGGGTGCAGCGGGACGGGGGGTTGCACTCCCCTCTCCTGCAGGCGCCGTGGCTTAGCAGGCGGCTTGACGTCAGGAGGCAGAGAGGATTTGTGAAGTAATGTAATTGAACATGTGCAGATAATTATGTCTCATTACATAAGCCTGTTGCAAAAACGGCGCTTGGAAATGCCACATGAAAGAGCCTATCGTTCCACATTAATTTCTTCCTGCGCTGAATTTATTCCCTTTCTGGCTTTTTAATACTTGGAGAGTAAATGAATCGCAGGCTGATCATGATAAGAGATGATACTTTTGTATAAATTAAAATACCCCCAAGGAAAGAGGCTGAGCTGATTACGGTTGCAGTTGGCTTGGAAAATAACAGTGGGCTGGGTTGAGCCAAAATTTGGGGGGGTGGGGGGAGTTGCTGCTGGGGATTATCAAGCAGGGAGCGTGCGATGGGGGAGAGAAGAAAGAAATAGTGGAACCAATACTGGTCCTGCAGTGGGAGAACAAGCAGCACTGGGAGCTGGTGAATGAGAGCGGCAGGGGCTCAGCGATCTTCCCCTTTGCTTCCCAAACGGGCATCTGGCATGGTGGCATCTGATGGCTGCTCAGGCTGGTTGTCAGGGAGGGCAGGAGCTGAAAATGGCCCAAATTGGATGCTGTTCAGAGAGGGGCAGGGTGGAAAGTGGGCAAAGAAACCACCGGGGTTTGGGGGTGACTCCTTGTTTCCCCATAAAGCTGTGGTAGGCATGGGAAGCAAGGCAGGGTGTCCAGAGCTGGGAAGATAGTTTCGGAAGCATCCTCTGGGTTGTCTCTCTGTCCTCAGAAGTTTTGCTTCCCCCGTATCCCAGGCAGCATGCTCCTCCCTGTAGCTTTTACCATCTTCCCATCCAGCTTGGTCTCTTGACAAATCCTAGTTTATCCATCCCTGAAGCGTGGATGACCTCTGGGAAGCCTTGGTCCTGGGCAAGGTCCTGGCGAGATGCTGGGTGCAGGCAGGGTGGCTGTCTCGTAGGCAGAGCAGCAGGCAGGGCTTCCCTGCCTCTCCCCTGAACCCTTTCACATCAAGGAAGGGCAGCGGGATGCAGAGGAAAGCTGCTGGTGACATGGAAAGCTGCCGTCCTCGCGTCACCCGAGCATCCCTGTGAGCTGCTGGAAGGAGATGAGCCGAAACCTAGTCAAGAGCCCTGTCACAAAGATGTCTACACGGGGCTGAGGTTAAGTCATCCCCGGAGCCCGTCAGGGCTGGGAAGTCAGCAGCAGGTTGCCCAGCTCCACCGCTGCAAACCTTGGCAGGGGAGCTGGCGCTCGGGGTTTGCCTTCCTCAGCGGAGGATGAATCTTTAAACGCATGTAAGTCATGACAGCTGAGGAGCAGAATCTACCCAAAGCCCAGTTCCCTCCACAGCTCTGCAGCTCCGTGGCTGACAGACCTCTCCGCAGGGTGAGAAGGGATGGAGTCAGTTCTGCATCGTTAGCAGGATAATGGGCGATGTCCCAGCCATCACGATCTCCATGACCTGAGGCGGTGGCTGAGGCAGAGCGAGAGCAGCCGCCTTCTCGGTGGGTGGGAACCACATCGGGCAGCACCAGGCCTGGCGAGGGAGGGGGATGCTTTTGGTGATAGAGGGGTGGTGGAGGCAGGATCTGTCTTGAGGACTGCCCCGCCCTGCCCCTGGAAGTGGGGGGGACGTTTGGGGCCTGACCCAGCCCTTTCTGCAAGCGTTGAGGTTGGGGGTTTTGCACGATGAAGGGACAGGTGTCTGGACCCTCTAGACAGTGCTTGTTTGGGGGGGTCCTTGTGTGTACCTAGCCAGGGGTCCCCAACACTGGGGGCTTCAGAGCATTTAGATATCCAGGTTCTGGTGGGTTCCAGTAGAAGTTGGATCTCTGTTGCCATGATCTTGTGGAAGGGCCCAACCCAAAACACCACCCTTTCCTGCCCAGTGACCCTTTAAAGTGGTTTATGTCCCCTGTCTGCTGGTTGATGAATGAGCTAGAGTCACCTTCAAGAAAAATTATTTTGGAAATTTCTTTTTGGGCTTAATTTAATTTCTAGATCATTGCAAAGTCTAAAATGAGGAGCTATTTTTAAAGTCCATCAGATTGCTCGGGTTTTGATCTAAAAGTGCTGTTGTGCCGCTGTGATGGCAGCAGTCAGTGGCAGGTTGTGCCTTTGAGTTTTCCACCCACTCCTGTGAGCAAGTACCAGGCACTGGTAGCTGTAGGGCCTCCTTGCTTGTGCTGAGGCCCTCTTCTCTAAAGGTTTGGGTCTTGAAAAGAAAGTTGTTGCTCTGCTCCTTAGCAAACTACGTACGGTTCATTATCATGATGGCGAGCTGGGATATGTATGGAAGCTGGTCTGGCGGGACTTCGGTGCCCAAGCCCCATCCATCAGAGATGCCTTGGTATGTCTGAGACCCTTGCAAAGTGATGGCCAGATGAGGTTGCATTCTCCAATGTATATCTGATGTGTTTGTCCAACCAGCTGTGGTGGGACAGAGGTTTGGCCCCAGGAGGTGGGAGGTTGAGATGGCTTCCATGTGAAGCAGAACAGTCCTTTAAAAATAATCAGAAAGACATCTCCCACCCCCATGTAGGAGGCCCAGGCAGAGAGCCAAGCAGTCTTGGTGGAGGTGACAAAAATGCTGTGAGGCCTGTGGAAATGGGCACAGTTGCTTCAGCAATCCATCACCAGGGCTCCACCACTTGGACAGGCACCAAGACCTTGCCTGTGCTCTGGCACCAGACAGAAGGTGACATGTGAAGAGATGTCCTGGAGACATTGCTCAGTCTTTGGATTCTGCCTTTCCTGAAGAAGTCAGAGCTGTGCTGCAGGGCTGTGTGAAGGAGCAGCCTCCTCAGAAGAATCCTTTGTCTCTGAGAAACATCCCAAGGGATTTACTGTAGTCAGATCCCAAGGGCTGTCCTTGCTTCAGAAAAAGACAGTGTCTGGGTGGAATTGGATGCATCCTGCATGTGACTTGATCCATGCAACAGCCGGATGAGCTCCAGGAAAGGAGGGATGAGTGTGGATGGTGCCTACATACCCTCTGCCTGGGGAAGGCCCTGGCCTCCTCATGGAGGTCTAACTCATGACATCAAGATGCTATAGGCATGGCCGACATTGGGTCCCCCTTCCCATCGCTTGTCCTGTAACTTGGGGCCTTGTTAGACTGGGGGAGCAGGAGGGTGTGGGGTGGTGGAAGTGTGGGGCTATGGAGGGTGCCCCAACCCGCGTCGGCTTCTCCCCAGCATCCTCTTGTCTTCCCACCAGATGCCACCAAGGTGGTTACGGGCAGCACAAACCCCCGCAACACATGAAGCCTGACTCCCAGTGTTGAGTCCCATGAGGCTCCCCAGCATTTTGGGGGCCAGGCCACTAAACAGAGGCCCCACAAAGTCTCTGTCTGCAAGACACTCTTCCTCCTGCTCCTTCCCACCGCAGCTGGCACGCAAAAGCCTCTCTAAAAATAGTTGAGCACAATAGGGACGGAGCCCTGCTCTGTGCAGCCCCCTCCACTCTCTTCCCCCCTCCTCCTGCTCGCCGTAATGACCCTGCAAACACTAAATGGCATCTGAGTGCATTAAGCAGCAAACTCTCCGGTGACATAGCAATTACGGCTCTGAAATAGATTTGGTGCGTCACGGAAGATAAGGGTTTTGAAAGTTTCTGTTGTGATTATAGCTTGTAACTCCAACAAATAACAGGCTTGGTAATAAGAGGCTGCCAGCACAGCTATTGTGGTTCTCTCTCACTGATGGCACGTAAATTGCTATTAATGTCCTAAGTGTACTTGAATATGCCAGTCTCGGGGCGGTGGAGTTGGCTCTGTGTCTCTCTTTACGCGGCCTGTCATTGTCGGGCTGATAATCTACGGTAATTGCTGCCTCTTGCAGCGGTCCAAGACATCTAAGCGTGGATATTGCATCTCGCAGGGAGCTCGGGGACGGTGGGTCAGGGGCCCGGCTGCGGATGGAAGCTGGGCGGGGGGGGTGGTGGGCACGGCAGAGTCTTCTGGGTGTTGGTGTTTGTGCGTAGTCTGGTGTCAGGCTTGCACCCAGGGTGAAGAGGAGCAGGGCTTGCCACCCGCTAGCGAGCTCTGGTTGTGAGTCCCGTCTTCCTCGGTGGTACCTTAAGGCACCGAGCTTGCTAGCACGTGGAAGCTCCCCATGCACATGGAAGAAGGCACAAGCCATCCAGCATGCTTCTGTCTCTTCTGCTTCGTGCGTGTCCTGCTTCAAGGAACCCTCAAAGCATGGGTTCCTACAGCTTGGCCAGCTCTTTGCTCCCATCTTGGCTCTCCGTTGGGCAGGCAGAACTTGTTTGGCAGCGTGGGCAACCCGACGGCAAGGTCCAGATGGTTGCTCGATGGTTTGGGGTGATGAAGCTTTTCCTACCTTCACCTCGCTTTGGGAGTCTGCCCAGGGTGATGGATGGAGCGTGGGAGGGCGAAATAGCCTGGGCACACTGAAAGTGGGCTGGTGACTGCTACTGACTTGAGCTTGGGCAATGATTAGGAAGGATTAATTAGCCGAGCACTGTATCAATGTCAGAGGGAGCAGAGGAGGTTGGGTGCAACATCTGCTCCTCTCCAAAGGGGGTGGCAGCTGTGGAGGAGCAGCTTCTGTGCACTGCCGGCTCCTGTGTGCGGTAGCCGGGGCCCTCCGGTAGCTCTGCTCTTGAGAGACTGGGGAATTGGGCTCTGTGTCTGGTTTTAGGAGAAAAAAACCCAGTCGTCCACTGTGCTTTGCTGTCCAAACCCTCGGATGGGGTATGGTGGTGTTGCGTTGTGGCTTGGGGTCCCTCAAGGAGGGATGACAGGGTGCATGGAGGGGCAGACCCAGGGTGGCAGGAATTTGTGGTTTTGCCGCAAAGCAAGGAGGGGAATGGTCTGCAGTGGGAGCAGAGAGGCAGCCCAGATTCCTGAATGTGGCCTGTATGGTGGCAAGAGAGTTGTGTGGGATGACGTCTTCCCCATGATAGAACTTGGTGAGGAGGGGTGCCCGGAAAGGCATCAAGTGGGGGGACACGGAGCAGTGCTGGGGGACACAGCACAGCTCAGAGGTCGCTTGGGACCCACTGGTTGTTTTGTGTGTTCACAGCACCTGGGTCCAGGTAACATCCCAGGATGGGATTTCTGGAGCAAGGCGTTGGCTATTTCCTCTTTCCTTATGGGGAAAGATAGAATTTGGGGGTTAAAAAACAGACAAACTAGAGGTTTCTCTAGTTTTTAAGGGACAGAATTTCCATCAGCACTTACAATTTATCACCCCTCTACACCCCTGTTTTTGACAGCACTGTTTCTGGCGGCATCCTACCAATGTAGCCCTGTGGTCCATGGTGAAATGGGGCAGCCAGAGTGGACATCCTTCCCTCCTGCATCAGCCGAGGGAGGAGCTGGGGGGTCCAAGGGAGAAGCTGTTGGGGTCTGAGGCAGGTGGATGCCTGGGGTCAGACCAGGTGCTCCATTGTGTGACCGATGTCTCCATGTCTCCTTTCCCACAGGCTAATGGAGGTTGGCAAGACGCTACTACCCCGTCGTCGGTGACCTCCCCCACAGAAGGCCCTGGCAGCGTTCACTCTGATACCTCCAACTGATCTCCCAGCAAATTGCATCCCTGGCTGAGCCAGCCCCGGCGGGGGCGGGAGGGGAGGGGGCCTCTCCTAACACCGCAGCAGTCAGACTGGAGGTGAACCCAATCAGCACACACAAGAAGACTCCTTCTCTTCTCTTCTCTTCGTCGGGATGCTTTTTTCAGCCAATCTGGACACTTCTTTATACTCTCTTCCCTCTCTTTTCTGGGTAGAAGCCGCTTTCCCCCCACCCCTTGCCGCCACCACAACACCACTCCCTCCCCTCCAACCCTCTCCCACCGAAGGATATGTCAACAGGTAGAAGGATTTTAAGGAGGAAAAGAAAAAAAATCAACTGCCCCCACGCAAAACAGCCCCAAAGCAGTGTACAGCCTTGCGCTGAGGGTCTTTCTGCATAGCCGCAAACGTACCTCACT
>VZTU01011460.1:29001-40191 GCA_013400835.1 Zapornia atra
AAGGTCTTTTCCAACCTGTGATTCTGTGATTTAGTGCTGGTAGAAACCATTCATTACAACCCAGTATCTTCTCCAAGGCCACCAGCCAGCCCCATCTTAATCGTCCCATGTGGAAGGAGCACCCTGAATTTATAGACTCTGTAACCACTGAAAGTTTGGTTGAACTGCTTAAAAAAGTGCTGCCTTTGGCCAAAACTCTTTCAAACCTTCATCTCAAGTCCTGCAGCAACTAAGTGAGCATTTTCCCACCTATCTCTTGCCCAAAGCAAACAGCCCTGCAGTTTTTATCTGCTTGCCTTTGAATAAACCCTCCAGCACCCCATCTCCTCCCTTGTTCCTCTCTCTCTCCCTCCCTCCCTCCCTCCACACCTCGTGCCTTTCTGGGCAAGCCTCTTCTTTCTCTCCAGCTCAGACACTGAATCGAGTGCAGCCTTGGGTCAAGTGTAATCATTTTTATAGAGCTGAGGGATCAATAGCTGCTTGAGATAAATGCTGCGTGTCAGAGTCCCTCTTGGATCCTGGAAAGCCAAAGCAACATGACATGAAAGAGCACTTACTATATTACTGCTGCAAGTGGATGGAGGGGCCAGAGCTCTGTGCCAGGTGCCTGGCAGAGCTTTGGGAGCGGTGGCAGGGTTTGTGCACGGGCTCTCTGGGGGTAGGGGAGAGCATCCTTACTGCAGCAAAGCCCTTCCCTCTTCCTATCTGGCCCTGGCCTGCAGGAATGTCCCTGTTTACATAGTACAAGCCTCAGCTGCCAAGGACACCCAGGGTGGGGGTGTTGGTGGCTTCATCCCAAATTGATGGGTAAGGTAAGGAAAGCATCATACAGACACTAGAGTTTTTTAACACCATTCTTCCCCCAAACCTCTCTTTGACAGGTTCTTTTATGGTAGATGGCCTTTACTATCTGTTGGGCTCTCTTGTGTTGCTGCAGGCTGTTAGAAGAGCTGGGGTTCCCCCTTCAACTAGGATTGCCAGGGACAAATACCCAGCTCCAGCCCCTGCAAAGCACTTTGGGACAATGTATTGGATAAGCATCAACAGGAGAACTCTGGGAATACTCTAATCTGGCTGATTCTCCTGGGATGGAACCAAAGTGACTTTGAGCAACTGATGGTTTCAAGAGGAAAGTGTGGGGCTGTGATGGAGGTGGCTGGGTGGGCACATCTTGTGACAGTGTTGTGGTTTAACCCCAGCTGGCAACTGAGCCCCATGCAGCTGCTCTATCACTCCCCTTGGTGGGATGGGAGAGAGAATTGGAAGAGTGGAAGTGAGGAAACTCAGGATGTGAGATAAAGAGAGTTTAACAGGTAAAGCAAAAGCTGTGCAGCAGCAAAGCAAAATAAGGGATTCATAGTATCATATAATGGTTTGGGTTGGAAGGGGCCTCAAAGCTCACATACTTCTAACGTCCCTGCCATGGGCAGGGACACCCTCCACTAGACCAGGTTGCCCAAAGCCCCATCCAGCCTGGTCCTGAACACTTCCAGGGAGGGGGCATCCACAGCTTCTCTGGGCAATCTGTGCCAGTGCTTCAACACCCTCACAGGGAAGAATTTCTTCCTAATATCTAACCTAATTTGACCATCTTTTAGTTTAAAGCCAATACCCCTTGCCCTGTCCCTCCCTGCCTTTTTCACTAGTCCCTCTCTATTTTTCCTGGAGCCCCTTTAGGGACTGGAAGGCTGCTAGAAGGTCTCCCCAGAACTTTCTCTTCTCCAGGCTGAACAAGCCCAAATCTCAGCCCGTCTCCATAGCAGATGTGCTCCAGCCTTTGGATCATGTTCATGCCCCCCCTCTCTGGACTCTTTCCAACAGCTCCATGTCCTTCTTGTCCTGGGGACTCCAGAGCTGGACACAGTACTGCAAGGGGAGTCTTCCAAGAGTGGAGTAGATGGGGAGAATCTCCTCCCTCAACCTGCTCTTTGCACTGCTTTAGATCCAGCCCAGGATATGGTTGACTTTCTGGGCTGCAAGTGCACATTTGGGGGTTGGACTGGATGATCTTCAGAGGTCCCTTACAACCCCTATTGTGCTGTGACTCCTATCATTCTTGGGAAGACAGATACCATCACTCTGAATGTCCCCCTCTTCAGTTGTTTTCCTCCAGCTTTACATGCTGAGTATGACATCATATGATATGGAATATCCCCCTGGTCAGTTGGGGTCAGCTCTCTTGGCTGTGTCCCCTCCCCACTCCTTGTGCACCCCCAGCCTACTCACTGGGGGGGTGGGGTGAGAAGCAGAAAGGCCTGGGCTCTGTGTTGTAGCACTGCTCAGCAGTAACTACAACATCTCTGTGTTGTCAACCCATTTTTCAGCACAAATCCAAGACACAGCCCTGAACTGACCACTATGAAGAAAATTAACTCTATCCCAGACCAAAACTGGGACAGACAGCTTCATGATGTTTCTGTGACTCAGTGTGGTAGATCTGTGATGAGTTACAGATGCGTGGCACTTGCCTAAGTGGACCAAGAGCCTCACCAGCTGAGCCTTTTGCCCTTTTCCTGTCTCTGCCCCTGGCCTCTCTGTAGCTATTGTGACAGGGTTGTGCTCAGGAGCTCCATGCAGGTGATGTCTAAGTGGTATCTGTTCTGTATGGAGAGCAAGATCTTGTATCACCCTCTCCATGGTGTCCTGTCTAGACCATGCTGAGAATGAGGTCAGCTTTAGGACTCTACAGCCTGGTCCAGCATAGCTTGGGAAATGGAAATTGATACTTGGCCTGGTAAGAAGCAGCATCATAAAGTGACATATAGTTGTCCAAAGAGTGGACAAGCAGTGGATCTTGTGACTGCCACAGATACCCTGGGTATGTTCCTCCACCTAGTACCAATCTCATTGCTCCCCAGTAGCAACCAGCATCAGGATGGGGATGTGGAGGAGCAAATTGGGGTTAATGAAGGTGATGAAAATCACAGAATCACTGAACTGTAGGGGTTGGAAGGGACCTCCAGAGATCATGGGGTCCAACCCCCCTGCCAAAGCAGGGCCCCTAGGACAGGGCACACAGGTCGGTGTCCAGATGGGGCTGGAATCTCTCCAGAGAAGGAGACTCCACAACCCCCTGGGCAGCCTGTCCCAGGGCTCCCTCACCCTCCCTGGGAAGAAGTTCTTCCCCAGATTGGGGTGGAACTCCCTGTGCTCCAACTTGAGGACATCACCCCTTGTCCTGTCCCCACAGATACTGAGAAGAGGCTGCCCATGTCCCCCTGTGTCCCACCCTTCAGCTATTGATCCCCATTGATCAGATCCCCTCTCAGGCTGCTTCTCTCCAGGCTGAACAGCCCCAGCTCACTCAGCCTTTCCTCCCAGGGGAGATGCTCCAGGCCCCTAATCATNGATCCCCTCCTGTCACCTGCTGCCCACACTCCTCTTGCTGCCCCCCAGGATCCCCTTGTCTCTCTCAGCCCCCAGGGCACACTGCTGGCTCATGGCCACCCTGTCACCCCCCAGGACCCCCAGGTCCTTCTCCACAGAGCTCCTCTCCAGCAGGTCCCCCCCAGCCTGTCCTGATTCCAGCAGTTATTCCTCCCCAGGTGCCAGACTCTCCACTTGCTTGTGTTGAACCCCATCTGGTGTCTCCCTGCCCAGCTCTCCAGCCTGGCCAGGTCTCTCTGGATGGCAGCTCAGTGTCCCTGGGTGTCACCCACCCCTCCCAGCTCTGGATCATCAGGCACTTGCTGAGGGTGGATGCTGTTCCCTCATCAAGGTCGTCAATGAAGTTATTAAACAGGACTGGACCAAAATGGGTGAGCATAGTTTAAAGTGGCTTAGACCTTGTGAGTGACTCTGTGTGCAGCCACTTTTCAAAGCAGAAAAGCTTTAGGCAGCCCAAATGGTTCAGGTTTCTGTATCTGAGAGCTGAAATGCACTGACAACAGTCAGGACTCATGGGAAACCCATCCATCTCACCTCCATCCATTTCTGGTTAGCTTATCTTCTCACCCATCCATACATCAAGCCATTTCTAATCCATCCTCACAGTGCTGCAGAGGGAAGTTTGACAGGCAGAGAGGGAAAGTGCCAGGTCATCACTTCTATTATTGTTGCAAATGAATTTTATGCATGTATATTTAGAGAGGTATATATGCCCCACTGCTATTTACTAAAGCAGGATGTGTAAATCCATAGGAGGCATCACTGGGGCCAAGATCTTATCAAACAGAAAAAGCCCAGAGGCCCATCCACTCTCTGTCTCCTTCCACCACCACCATGCAGTGGCTTTGGAAGCATTTCCATGCAGATTCCTCAGGGCAGAAGCTAAAACTCAACATCAGGATGCATGAGGACATGGCTTCTTGCCCCCATTGCCCCAGTGAGACCAAACCATGTACCTGCTCTGATCAAGGCTGCTCTGCATCTCTGAGGATGTTGCAGATGCTGCTGTAAGACAGTTAAAGTGGTCTGGTGTCAGCCCTGGATTAGACCCCAAGGGATGTTCTGCCAGTGAAATGCTTCCTCCCTACTTCTTCCTCTCCTTCTGCTGGGGTTGGGTAGGTCAAACTGAGTCTGTTCCCCCTTCTACCTCTGATCATGGCTTTCTGAGTCTGGGTCCTTCTCTTAAGCACAATGGCTATTTCCCCTCCACACTTCTGATTTGGTTCTGACTCCCATCTCCTTCCCCTCAACCTGGCTCCACATACAGAGCACAAGGGGTCAGTTCACAGAAGATAATCTTGCAGAGGGGCTGCTCTTCCCTACTTTGCCCAAATTACCTCATTGTGCCTCAGTTTCCCTGCTGTGGGTAGTAGTTCATGTTCTTGCTCCTGCAAGTATTGAAACCTTAATGAAAGCAAAGACCATACCCCATCTCATAGTTGCCTCTGAGAGTTTGGTCCCTGCATAATCTTTAATATCTCAGCAACACTAATACCTTTGCTTCTCCTTATCCTTGTTGGTGCTCAGTTGATGGACAACCATTTGGGGGTTGGACCTGATGATCCCTTGAGGTCCCTTCCAACCCCTACGAGTCTGTGATTATCTCCTGTCCCCAAACTAGATAGATGCTGGTTGCCTTGTATTACAGATGAGGAGACCCAGGTTCTGTCCACACTGCAAAACGTGAAACAGGCTCTAGAGTGCAAAAAACACCCTCTCAGAGCATCCCATCTACATAGCTACCCCCTCTCCTGAGGACTTGGCATTATTTGATGGCCCTGAGCCACAGTGGCATTGCCCAGTTCACACTGTCCAGCTGTGCTCCCCCACCACCCCCAACTAGGGCATCCCATCCACATTGCCCATGGCTGCACACCCACTCCAGGCATTGCAGCCTCTGACCTGGGCTAAAACCATGCAGGGAACTCTCAAAGCAATACAACCTCATGGAAAACGTTCCCAAATTATCTTTAAATTGCTGAGCACATAACTGCTCTGTCCCATTGGGGCACCTAGTGCAATGATCTACCAGATGTGTGATGTATGTGCTACCCACAAGCCTCAGAAACAGCCAGTTTTGTAGAGGTGGGGGTGGGGAGGGGGGAAGATAACCAAGGGGGTTTGCTGAGTGTGGGATGAAGCTCCAGTTATCTGACATGAGTCAGGGGTGATAACACCATGGGTGGCTTCACTGGTGGTGGGAGAGCCCCTGACCAGGCTGGAAGGCTAGGGCTGTGCAAACCCACAGGAAACCTGCTCAGCTGTTGGAAGCAGCAGGAAGCTGGGCACAGCCTCTCCCCCTCCAAGCAGCCTGCAGTTTAAATATCGACAGGGGAGGACTGTTTGTAAGGGATGGCTTAATTTTATGAGCAATCATCAAGGAATGCGGGGATGCCACTATCTCATCCAATATCCTGTCTCTGAGAGCATCCCCTCCCATCTGCTTTGGAGGAAGGAGTCAGCCCCTGTAATGGACACTTATCCAATAATATGCCAATGGGGGCAGTTTCTTGCTAACCTCAAGTGGTTAGTGTTTGGCGTGTGTCCTGAAACACAACACTGACATCCCTCATAAATATTTATCCCAGCTGCTGGGGCCCTGTGTAGGAGATGTTTGACTATCTACAGCCTTGGTGGGAGTTGTCAAAGCACTTGTTTCCAAGAGACCCCGGTGCCCTGGTGAGCTCAGGGCAAAGTGCAGCTCCTGAGTCAGCTCCTATCTGCTGTGCCCAAAAGTCCCTGGGGAGGAAACCCACCCAGGGGAATGCATTGGGGTGCAGTGGCTGTCATCTGGATTTGCATGCTAACCAGGACTACAGCCACAGGTTTGCAGTGGCTGTCCCTGATTGTCAGCACAGGGCTTAACACCATTTCCACCCAGGCTGGCTGCTGCAGCCCAGGGTGGCTTGGTTTTGGGTGCTGTCAGAGGTCTCCCTGGCAAGCAGCAGGGATGGGGCCGCTCATCTACCAGTGTAGACAATCAAATGTCACTCTCCAGGGCTCGACCTGTGTGTCACCAGGGCTCAGGGGGATGTGGAGGCCAAGGAGCAGGGGTGAGGTCAGGGCTCCAGAGGTCTCATTTCTTCCTGTCTTATAGGATCTTTTGGCACGATGTGTGAACGTGCTGGGCTCTGTGGAAATCCTCTGTGTTCTCCCAGGGGGACCCTGCTTTGTGTGGCAGTACCCAGGCAGTGGATCGTAATGTGCATGGACACAAGGCAATCATCCCAGTCCCCTCTGCTGACACTTTGGGAGAAGGTTGCTTTGATTTCTGCTAGTGGACAGACTGTCCTTCCCCTTTTTATCTTCCCAGGATGCTCCTAGCCTCCTCCAAGGGACACACTGGGGGAAGTCGCAGCAGAGCCTGAGGGGACCTGCCCGTGACCCTCTCCCTTCTTGCTTTTGGACACAAGCAGGCTTGGTTTTGGTGCAGGGGTGAAAGGGTTAAGCCACTCCTGTTGCCCTTGTTCTCTTGGAGTAACGAATTAGTCTCATGGGTCCAGGTCCTGCACTCCCCTGAGCAGCACCCAACACAACTCTCCCTCCCTCAGCTCCTAGGGGCAGCCAAGCCTGAAGCCCCTCTCCCTTCCCACCAGCACGAACAATGTTATGCTGCACAGAGGCAATTACCTCCATCTAATTAAAACCAAGGCGCGTGCCATCCCTCAATGACACAGGGATGGAGGTGGTGGGAAGCAGGGAAGGCTGCTGCTGCTGCTTGCCTTATCCCCCCTCTTTGCAGCCTCCTTCACCTCCCTCTTGCCCCCCCCTAGTTCTCTAGGATTTGCTATGGGTCTGCTCCCCTAGAAAGCCCAAAAAGGTGGGGGTGGGGGGAGAGGGAATGGGAGGAGGGACAGAAAACAGATTGATGTTAATGATTTTGCAGAAGCTGCATCTCCGTGTGGGGAGTGTGTGTGTGTGTGTGTGTGTGTGTGTGCGTGTGCATGCACATCTGCTCTGGGGGGTCTTTGTCCCATCCTCTCCTCCCACCCCTCCCCTACAACCCTTTAACAACCACTCACCTCCAGAAGCTCTTGATTGACTTTAAATGTAATTAAATTGTAAGCATGCCGAGCGGCATAATTCAGGGAGGTTTCATTGCCCATCAGAGAGCACGAGGGAGCAGAGACAGAGGGGTGTTAATAATGCACTTTTTATTGGTGTGCAATCAGAAGAGGTTCAGGGAATGTGTGGGGAGGGAGGTGTTTGGGGAGGAGCCTTAGGCCAAGCAGGGAGGGGGTTGAGGTCAGGGTGAATCTGGGTTTGTTTTTTTTTTATAGCTGTGTCTTTTTTTTTTGGGTCAGGGATGCAGGAATTCAAAACACCCTGCTGTTGTGCAAATGAGCAGCCAGCCTCAGTCCTTCTCTGTGGTCCATCTACCTCTTTGGGTTTGGGGTTTGGTTTTTTTTTTTTGATGCTTCAGGGCTGCCTTTAGCTGCAGTGCACCAGGTCTGGTTTGGGATGGAAGCGTTGGCTTCTCTGCTTTGCTTTGCTTTTCACCTCCTCTGTGCATCAGGATGGGTTAGAGGGGGAAGTTCTCCCATCACAGCCAAAGGCGTGCAGCTGCCTTGAGGAACAGGGAGAAACAGAAAGCCAGCCCCCACTGTCCTTATTTATGTCTTTCTGGGGAAACCCTGTTTTCCTGACCAGCCTCCCACCAAACTAGCTGGTATTTCCTGAGCTGCATGCCAGCTTTTAGCTGATGCTGATTTTTGTCACTTGTCTGAAACCAGAATTCCACCAGAAACCCCTTTTGCTCTTTCCTCTGGAGGAGATGGAAGGCAAATATGTCCCTGGGGGAGAGATCCTTACACTGGTTTTGTTAAGGAGTGCTTCCCACCTAAAACCTCTTAGATACAGTCCCCAAGTTGAAGGCATGATCCTCTCTACAGTACAACTGTTACAGAAGTTTAGGGAATCCTACCACATTGCATTGTGATTTCTTTGTTTCTCCTCCTTTTGCTTCCATCAGCAGTATGAGCTCATGCTGAGCTGTTGTTGGGGCTTGCAGTGCTCACTGGGTTTGGTGGAGCGATCTGCACAACTTATACATTGGTTTAACTTTGTCTTGGGATGCAGGCAGCTCCTAAAGCCCAGGACTGACAAGTCCAGGCTTGGCTTGATCCAGGGTAGGTCTGGAAGACTTCTACACTGGGAGGAATGGCCTAGAAGTGGTTCAGTTAGTGTAATGCAAAGGAACCTGGGGGCACATCCTAGCTCTTTGCTGGAGAAACACACAGAATCACACACAGAATCACAAGGTTGGAAAAGACCTTGAAGATCATCAAGTCCAGCCATTCCTGTCCTGTGCTAAACCAGATCCCTCGGCACCTCATCTCCCCTCTGTTAAACACACGCAGGGGTGGGGACTCAAACCCCTCCCTGGGCAGCCTGTGCCAGGCCCTGACCCTGTCTCAGGCCCTGACCCTGTTCCAGGCCCGTCCCAGGCCCTGACCATGCTCCAGGCCCATTCCAGGCCCTGACCCTGCTCCAGGCCCCTGTTCCACAGCCCCACAACTCTTTCAGGGCATAACTTTTCCCTCCCATCTGAGCTGACCCTGCCCTGGGGCAGCTTGAGCCCATTGCCCCTTGGCCCATCTCCTGTCCCCTGGCTGAAGAGACCATCGCCCACCTCTCTGCACCCTCCTGGCAGGGCAGGGGAGGTGGGTGGGGAGAAGGTCTCCCCTCAGCCTCCTCTTCTCCAGGCTCAACACCCCCAGCTCCCTCAGCTGCTCCTCAGAGGATTATGAGACCAGATGAACAAGATGATTTAGACTTCAGTGCTGTTGAAAGATGCCCTAATGAACTTGAGAAGGTTGAAGGTGACTTCAGGGTTCATAAATTTTGATGCTTTTGGGGGCATTGCTTTATTTGCAGATGGTGTTTATTACAGAGAAGGATTCAGCAGTGTGACAGTACCTGTCTTTAACCTGCCTGAGTTTTACTGAGCTGTGTGTAAGATTGGATGCAGAGGCATTGCCAGCAGAGACACAGTGGGACCTGGGGAAGGTACTGGTGGTCTAGGCTGGTGTGCTCAGGTATGTCTGGGTGTATGTCAGCTGGTGTGTACTGCCAGTGGAGAGGACAAGGCATAAGCACTGGCTATACACACAAATACTTGTGTAAGGTCTACAACAGGCTTTGGAAATTGTGCCTGTTAGTTAAATTCTGTTCTTGGGCCTTGAAGGTTCAGAGCCAAAACACTTGGGTTCTTCTTTGTGCTTAGACTCTGCACTTCTGCTGGAGTTTCAGAGTCTGCCAAACCTCCTTTCCCACCTCATTATTGTCACCTGTCATGTCCAGCCATGTTACTCCAGTTCTTACAGTGCTTTGAGATTCATAAGTGAAAATGTGGGATGGGGATCAGTATTCCCTTGGGAATGGAGGCATGGCTGAAAGATTTTTGAGTCCAGGTAAGGTTTTCAGGAATACCTCTAATAGCACTTTTGTAGGAGAAGCTGGTTTAGGGCCTGTGTTGCCAGAGGAAGGAAGATACCTCAGAGTTTGTTGCATGTGCTATGAGAAGAAGACATCACCTGGAATGGGAGCTCTGACACCCCTGCAGAATTACAGCTTTCCTTCAAAGGAGAGCCACAAGGTGATGAGACCTGGACACCACACCTCCTGTCACCTGCTAGTTTGCCCTCTTTCTAAATTCCCAGGTTTGGAGGTCTGTCTGCAACAACGTCTGTCCCTGGGACACCTTGTATGGTGCTTTGCTGTTTGCTGCAGAAACACCACCAGCAAAGCTGTCTTGCTTGACTTGGAAAAAGATCCTTAGAACAACCAGACTCACATGCCAAAGTGGTCAGTTGAAACCCCTCAGGGTGCACTTACCCTTGATGCTCGTGGTATTTTGTTCCTGTGGCCACCCAGGAGCCTGGTGTTGCTTGGGACCACTGACAGCCCCATTCAGCCATGAAGCAGAAGGTGGGAGTTGCAGCTGAAGAAGCCACCTCTCCCAGACAGTCAATAGGTCCAGGGAAAGCAGTGCCAGGCATGCAGTGGGTCCCCATGCCTAGTTAGGCCAGGCAGAGCCCGCTGGAGCAGCTGATGGGGTGGGGAGGAAGCAGGGGGGGGGGCAGGGGGTGGTGGTGGTGGTGGGGAGCGGATTAAAATTCTCGTTTCTTCACGCTGGGTGAGAATGATACAGTGGATTAGGCTGGGAGCTGCTCCTGGCTGCGGTGCTCTGCTGAATTAGCAACATGTTTGAATGAGATAAAAGGGGCAGCTTACCCCATCGCCCTCGTTCCACTAATCCCACTACAGCTGTGAAATGAATAGCAGCAGATCCGCTTTACTCCCTTCACTGACTATTTTCTACACTTGAGACCGATGCAGCTCCATACTGCTTTACCAAACCTGGCCCCATAGGCATATTCCTGCTCTGGCCAGATGCTCACTCTTCAGTGAAGACTACCTGTCCCAGGCTAGCTCGGGACAGGAGACTCTTGTTTAGAGCATGGCGATCCAGAGAGTGATGCTGGCTGACCTGGGTAAGCCATCTACCTCACCATGGTCTTTACAAAGGTCCTCAGCACTCTGGTTTGCAGCTATGAACGTGCTGGAGGAGGGAAAAGGCAGCCCTCTTATAGCAGGTCACCTCAGCAGCGTGTTAGCGGTGAGAGTTTCTACTGCTTCTCACTGGGAGGGTGTTAGGCAACCAAACTGAGGATGCTTCTTGGTTCTGCAGCTGGGAGTTACACTGTCTGGCTCTGCTGCCACCCCATTTCTGCTTGGCTGATGGTGCTTAACCTTGTAGTGGCATCTCATGCTTGTTCGGGGCTCAGTCCTGGGTCCAGT
>VZTU01011465.1:0-34576 GCA_013400835.1 Zapornia atra
GGGCCAAAACCACCACACATCTGTGAAAAGTATTGCTAGACTGAAGGTAACTGAGTCGTTAATGGCTAACATGGCTTTTTAAAGAAGGATGTGTATTAATTTCTGAAAGAAATCAAAATGTCAATAATGTATATGCAAAGTTTACCACCTGTAAGTGTAAATGTAAGAACAGATTTCTCCTTTTTGAAAAGCAGCACTTATTTCAGCTTTTATGTAAGTAAACCAGCCATAAAGCATATTGTTATAAATGTGAAATGAAGTTTACCATCAGCTGCTGTCTCAACTGTATAAATCAGGCAGTGAAGAATTAGTTCCATCCCTATGTTTTGTTACTCTTCTGTTGCTTACTTTTCATTTTTGTCTATTTTTTTATCATTGTAGGGGGCTGAATTCTTTAATGAGCATAACCAGAACAGAGAAGCACCCACTCTGCAGAACTGAACGTACGACTACAGAAGTACATGGGAAGTAATTAAAAACTGTACAGATTTTGCAAATAATCTATTCTTGAGCTTTATAATGAAATAATAGATGATTTTGTTTAAAAATTTGCATTTCCTTGAGTTAAAACACATTACAAAAAGGCATCTTATCTTCAGACTGCCTTTAGGTCTTTAGTTGTCTTTAGGTGTTTTAACATACCATCAAGACTAGAGGAGCTGCACGGATTGTGTATCAGAGAATAATTTTCCTGTTACTCTTATATTCTAGGTGAATTAATCTAGAAAGCATAAATAAATACAACCATGTTTGTTTGATGTTCATTTATGCCATTTTTATATCTGGGTTCTGACATTGTTTGGAATGATAGGATCTATTCCAAGTACCTGTTTACTTTCCATGCGAGTGGCATATACAGCCTGAAAGTTCACATCGAAGCTAACAGAACCATCATGCCACAAACTGCAATGCCATGGAGTCAGGCCATGCAGAAAACACTATAGCAAAGTAATGCAGAGAAAATTATGCAGTTGTTTATTCCAGCACCTGTATATGTTGAGTCCCTTAATAAATACTAAGAGTAGGCATTAGAGCAACAACAGCCAAGCTAAGAGGTATTGAGTTTTGATGCTTTTCAAAACCAGAAAGGTCAGTATTCACCAGAAGAATAAAGTAGACTGTAAATAGCTATAATAATGAGGCAGTATCTATGTAATTCACATAGACAGAATTTGTGTTTTGCCTGTGAAAGGAATAGGTTTATTAACTAGAGTGCTATAATCAGTCATCTTAAATTAAAAACTGTTGAAGTTTTAGTAAATTAAACTCTCCTGCTTATTTTGTAACGAGTAGCAGTGATTTCAATTTTATATTAGCTATATTAACTTTCTTAGTAATTAGCACTTTTGAAACTAAAGAAATAGCTACTGCACTAGAAAACGTACTTCATTGAGGTTAATAGATTTTTTCAGATTTAGAACCATATAAATGAGGTGAAGTTCAGGTCACCTGCTTACTACAAGTTAAGATTAATCAGCATTTTTTAACACTTTAGGTAAAATTAAATGCCTAACGGTTACTTGGAAAGACAAGGGACGTAACTCCGAATACTGCCATGTCCCTTCCAAGCCCCTTATAAGCTGAACATGATGCCATATGGTACAGGATATCCCTTTGGCCAGTTGGGGTCAGCTGTCCTGTCTGTGTCCACTCCCAATTCCTCGTGCACCCTTAGCCCACCTTCTGGTGGGGTGGGGTGAGAAGCAGAAAAGGCCTTGGCTCTGTGTCAGCAGTGCTCAGCGGTAATGAAAACATCTCAGTAGTATTATCAACAGTTTCCAGCACAAATCCAAACCACAGACCTTACTAACTACCATGAAGAACATTAACTATCTCAGCTGAAAACTGTACATTATTTACCCCTTATTCCACAGGTTCTACACAGTCCAATATATCCTCATTAACCACCACCACCCTTCTTATCCTTCAGTTTAATATGTCAATATCATTCCCTTAATCTATGGACCACCTGTAAAATGTCCACAAAATATCTATTCAGTTCCTTCCACCCATGACTTGGGGCTCCATCTGTCATAAGAATCTCTCAGGGCAGTTTTTGGTTTGCTACCCTGCCTCCTGTCCAAGGTGAAACTGCTGAATGAATACATTTTCTGTGCACATTTTAGGTGAGCTCCCAGCCTTTATCAACAGTATTTTGTTGCATCTAGAAGCATTTGTACAACTGCCAGCTCAGTTTTTGTCTGTGCTTTGGAGCAGAAACTGAAGACTCAACATTTCTCATTTTTCATCATTAATAAAATTTTTGTTAACTATAAATGGCTTAAATGTGCATCACACAACACAGGATCTGTAATGTTTAGTCTAACCAACACCAGTGGGATTCTGGGCTGTAGTTCCAGAGGCTTAATCTCACTCTACTTTTGAAAAGATTTTTAATTGTATTAGTCAGCAAGTTTTTAGAAAGAACTCCCAATTTGAATGGAAGGCTCACTCCCAGCTACGTTGTAGATTTTGGTATTCATGGAAGGGATATACATGTTCTGTGAATATAAGAAGAGAGTGGAAAAAACCATCAAACTTGGACAAGAAATAGGAATTTTACTTCACTTAAGTGTAAGGTCAAATTCAGGGAAGTCAGAAATACCGAGACACTTCAGCGTGGGTTCGTGACACTGCTGTCATCTATTCATTTCAGTGCTGTGAGGTGAGAAATTTAATAATTCAAGCACTTGGGTAATAAGTTTTGCACATCTATCTGCCCTGCTGCATTTGTTTTTCCCAGTAGCTGAACTGACAGAAGAAACAGACACTAAGTATACTGGAGTTGAAATGCATGACCAACCATCATTCCTGTAAATGGAAAAAATAATGAACTAATACATGGTATCAGATAATGGCAGTAGAGAAGACCTTGCTGTTAAATCTGTGCTTGATACCTGAGCAAGATCTGGATTTTCTTGTCACGTAGCTAAAGATAGGCAGACCTCCATGCTGTCTCATGGGGAAGGTCCTGCCTTCCCCACTTGTGGAAACATACATGTAAAAAAAGACAAAAAATTAGTATCAGTTTTGGGTTTTCTTTTTTTTGTTGTTGTTTTTGGTGTTTTTAAACTTTTATAAAGTCTCATCTATTTTGTAGCAATACAAGGAAATTACTCCACTTTGTAGTGGTCTCAAAGTCTCATCTTTCTACTAACATTGAGCAAGACTCATGCTCCAAGCATAGATTAAATCCCCCATGTGCCTGCTTGGTTTTTGGATATGTGTTGTGGTTTGACCGTGGCTGGAGGCCATACACCCACCACAGTTGCTTTGTCACTGCCCTTTTCAGCTGGACAGGGGGAAGTGATACATCGAGAGGCTTAGGAGTCAAGAACAGGGAGAGATCACACCGCAATCAGTGTCACGGGCGGAACAGACTTAACACAGAATAAAGGAAAGAAAACTCTCTAATTTATTACACTACACTGCACACAAGTAGCATTCTGAAAGACATCAAATGTTTGAATGATGGCTAATACACCTGTCAATATCTTCTACCATTTGCCTTTCAGCTGCAAGTTAGGAAATCAGAACACATGACACTCCTCTGGAACTAAGGGGCAATTTTTATAACACTGCTTTTGTAATAAGTCCCCTCTATGGATGAGCATGCTGGCTACAAGGGTAAGTTACAAAGTTTTGCTCACCAGTAGTGTGGACACATTTAAAAAGGAATTGTAGTTACTATTTCCAAGGCTTGGTGACTGCTAAAGACAAACTGAAAACTGTCATTGTAGAGACGGACACGGCACACCATTCAGTGATCAGTGTATTTTAATATGCTCCAGCCACTTTATTGCAACTGCACAGACTCTTTATAGTATTAACCAAACAACACATAAGAATGCGATAGGCTAAGGGGTCGTTTTACACTTTTTTCATTGGTCATCTTCTTCCACTGCTTTTTTGGCTCTGGACAGTCTGAACCTGGACTTTGTTATCTCCCTGTTGTATGAGCTTGTTACAAAGTGAGTGATTTCTCTATCTCAAGGGAATGCAGGAATGTTGTCAAGGTCAATTTGTTTGGTCATCAGGACAGATGACCAGAGCTAGCATACCTCCCCTGGCAAAAAACAATCATTATTTCATATTGGTATGAATACCCCCAACCAAAACCATATGCATAAATAGAGAAGAATTTAGCTAATTTTTCTGGCCAGTATTTCAGAAGAAGTTGGATGATATAATTTCATACCATGACCAAAATATAAAGTAATTTCTGGACAAGTTTCTTCAAGTTTGAAGTGAGAAATGAGGAGGAGGGATAGGATGTCCACACAGTGCAATCTGGCTTGCTTGACAAACACTTCCACTCAAGAAAAACATGTTTTTTTCCAAATGGGATGATTATTCATCTAAACAGTGCTATTTAAAAGGAGATATTTAACATGTTGAATATTGTATACAGAACTTATCAGCATTTTACTATCTAATCTGGCTGTTTCTATTGTTTCCATTGCGTGTTACTAAGTATTGCATTGTTCAGGATTTTTTTTTTCCCCAGGAAATTCCATTTGTGTTTTGCAATTATTTTCTCTTCTAAAATGAATTGTAGAAGATAGATGACCTGAAGAGGCATAGGAAAATTAAATTGGAGGGATGGAGGGTTGTGCATAATAAAACATCAAGTATTTCCTCCTAAAATTAACACATCACTAAACGCAACCAAGGTATCCGATAAAACTGTACTTGCATAGAATATTAGTGTCTTGTTGCAAGCTGTTACAATCACTTTTCAACACAAAAATGGTGTTAAAAGCAAAAAGCAGGTGTGATTTCCTAAAAGGTGAGGCACAATACTCAGCAAGTAAAAGCTTTGGCTTTACCGAATGTCATGCATCACCAAATGCTACACTTGGCTTTAGCATACCCTTAGCACAGCAGGAGCCCCAGGACACTGACACTAATCAAAATGGGGACCCCATGCAGCAGAGCCCTGCTCAGGAGTGAAGCTCAAGGGAAAGCACCACAGGGCAAAACTGATTCACGTATCATACATATGCAAAGTCCTGCTTGGCTCATTAGAAAAATTGATGATATAATGCGTGTCCTATTGTCCAGTTGCCAAGATCTGCAGCTGGCACATTGGTAGCCATGAAACAGGGTGGAAGCAAACAATTTCAGATAAGACATGCTTGGGACTTTACACAGTTGGATGGAAAGGAGAAAACTATTCCAAAATGCTGTAACAAGTACATGAGATATCCCTGGACTCTCCATACTTGGATGGGGGAGGTGCATCAGCCCAAGTTACCAAAGGAATTCTTCTCACGCCCTGCAGACAATCATATAAATAAGACCGATAAGCCATTCCTTTTCTAACCAAGAGCAGACAGGGACAAGTAATGGGGGTGATAGGGGGGTTGATATTTTTGCTGTCTTTTCAGCTCCTGCATGTGGCAAAATGTTCTATGGTATGGCTAAACAAGAATGGCTATGAAGATTTGGTTGTTGCAATTAATCCCCAGGTGCCAGAAGATGACAAGATAATCATGAACACAGTGGTAAGAACATTTGCATGCATTGTTTCTCAGCAGTTGTGACTTGACCTTTCTGCTTGGAAAGTAGCGTAAATCAGGTCCAGCTTCCATTCTTGAATTAATCACAGATTAATCTCATAATTAGTTACTAAACTTAATTTCTAATTTGTCTTGCCATCTGTTGTCACTTCTAAGAACACTAATTCCCTCAGACAACTTTGTACAATCTCTGTTGGGAGACAGACTGAAATTCCTTTAAGTATGTGGTAGGTTCACCCTGGCTGGAGGCCACGTGTCCACCAAAGTCATTCTATTGCTCCCCTCCTCAGCTTGAAGGGGGAGAGAAAATAACGAAAGGCTTATGGGTAGATATAAGGGCAGGGAGAGATCACTTACCAATTACTGCCAGGGGCAAAAAAGACCTGGGAGTTGTGGTCAGTTTATCACACGTTGTCGCTGCTGCTCCTTCCTCCTTAGTGGGAGGATGCCTCACACTCTTCCCCTCCTCCAGTTCATGGGAGAAAGTCCTCTACAAACTTCTCCAACATCAGCCCTTCCCACAGGGTGCAGTTCTTCACAAACTGTACTCCATGACAGGTGGTAAAAGAGCAAGAGAAAAATAAAGACAGCACATAGAAGTCATAATACAAATAAGAAATGCTAAACAGTGAAATTGACTGGAAAATTATGATAGATAAATGAAAAGCAGGCACAGTGTTGAACTTGCCTACACTACAATATTTATTTATATTAATATTTCATTTTCTTTCATTTTCTAGAACATGATTAAAAGTGCTTCTAATCACTTGTTTGAAATAACAAAACATCGATTTTTCTTCAAGTCTGTAAAAATTATAATTCCTAAAACATGGAAGAGAACCCCCAACTATTCAAAATTAAAAACAGAATCATATAACCAGGTAAGATTTTGAGAACTCTTTCTGATTAGAACATGTCCTAGTGCTAGCCAAACCAGAGTTAACCTCCCCAAACAGCCAGCTCAGGTGAGCTGAGTTAGTCCGGGCTGTTTCCACACCACCTGACATCACTTCCCCATAAAAGGAGGGGTGGGCGGCCAGGAGCTACTACTACTGGGTGCCTCCAGGGCAGTCTGAGTGTGTCTGGGGCTTTGGGTCGGTAAGGTCTGTGTTATCACAGGGTGTAAGTGTAATTGGCTGTTAGTGTTCTACTTTCATGGTGGTTTTGTCAGTGGACTGTCTTTATTCCAACCCTGCCCAATTCTCCTGCAGGAGTGAGTGAGCAGTGTGTGGTGCTCAGCCACTGTTTGGGGCTGAACTGCCACAGAACAACAAGGAAAAACCAGACTGATGAGGTTGCATTATGAATTAGAGCAAAATCTAGGACTAATCCTGGAAGTTCTTGCTCAACAATGTTGAGAGTGTTTGTAGGATTAAAAAAATTGCAGGGCTGAATTTATTTAACAAGAATCACTTAACCTTTCTCTACACTCATGTCATGTATAGCTTTGTTCTTACTATGTCAGGCAGATGTCATCATATCAGACCATTATACAGATGATCCTTATACATCACATAATCTAGGATGTAAGGAGAAAGGACAGCACATCCACTTCACACCAAACTTCCTGTTAAGTGACTATTTGACTGTTTATGGAGACAAAGGTAATAGGTTTTATTTATTTAAATAAAAAGGAATTATTTTAGTTGCCTGTTTCATTGTTCATATGAAATGGCCAAGATTTTTCTAAGTGATTAATGAATTTGGATACTTCAATTTGTTTGCTAAAATGAAAAAAACCCTCAAAACCAACCAACAGAAACTTAGAGATGTTTTTCAGAAGCAGCAAATACCCATGAAATCTCTGAACTGAAATATTCACACACAGGATCCCCAAGTTTTCCATCCCTCTGTAAACCTTTATTTCTCTGCACTTAAGTACTGCTATTAGCAGTAGCCTTCCATTTATGACTGCTTAGCAAATAAACTGTCCAGTGTTTGTGTATCTTATTTTGTACTTTGTTGGAAAGTGCAAGATTTGCTGCTCTGTGGGACAGAAACCTCAAAACCCTTAAGTTTCCTTAGGAGAGTTTTGCCAACAAATGCAGAATAGTTCCTGCATTTCTAGAGTCGAATAAAAATTCTAGTTCTGATTGCTGAACTGATGCCTTCCTAGTTTTAGCTCAAGGAAAAATTACTATCCCAATATTTCACTACCTTCCTGTATTACGTCAGATAATAATTATTTTAAATTGTTAAAATGACTAAGTAAAACACTGAGTAGCTTCAAAACAGTGGTATTTAGAATGTGCATATGCTATTCTTTTTCAACAGGACGAGCTTTTGTCCATGAATGGGCTCACTTTCGGTGGGGTGTGTTCGATGAATATAGTGTTAATGAACCTTTTTACATGTCTAGAAAGTATGGAATGATTAAAGCAACAAGGTAATATTTTCCCCCATATTTCTGCTTTTACATTACATGGGTTTAAACATTTCAGTAATGTTTTCAATAGTCTTGTCATCTGTGTGGAGTTTATACCTTGTAGTGTGTCCGTGACCTGTTTGTAGGATTAAAAGATGTTTAGTCAGCAAAATATATTGCCTGCTTTGCAGTCCAGAAAACCACAGCTGCCTTTGATGCAGTTTTGTAGGAGGTTCAAGAGATCAGCCTGGATAATCTTTTGCCCTGTGTGCACTGCAGACCCGCCACCATTTGTTTTTTACTCATTTAACTTAACTTTAATAAAGAGCAATAATCAACTGGCTTCTGAAACCACGGAATTTTAAACACCTTCTACAAAGAGGGACAACAACTGCATGGATGTACAGAATTAGTTTAGGTTTGTCTTTTCTCCTAGCTCAGGCATACTAATATAGTCCTTTGCATTGCAGTTTCTTGTAGCCTGTAATTATCACAAGGAAGACCACAAAAGACCACAAGTGTTTTATGAATCTATTTCTCAATTAGTTTGAGGACCCTGCCACACACGGAGACAGCCTATGTACCTATTCAGTGTCTAGTATAGAGCTGCATCAACAGCAATTTTGCTTTGGGCAGCCAAAATTCAAATAACCAGATACAGACTGTGTTCTTAACCACCCTGCCTATCTTCTCCTTCTGTAGCTGTCCAGACAGTGTGACTGGTCAAGCTGTTTTCGAAGGCTGCAGTGGAGACAAATGTGAGAAAAGGAACTGTAGTCGTCATGGTCAGCTGTATGAAAAAGGATGCAAATTTATTCCAGATAGACAGCAAAATGTCCCGAGTTCTGTCATGTATGCACAAGACATGTCATCTGTAAGTATTATTATACCTTACTAGACTGAAAGTTTAGCAACATTTGGTGTCTAGTCATTTATTTCTGCTGGGGAGAATGACCAGTCAGGTGTTTCTTTAATAATTTCTATCTCAAAGGATATGCACGATGCTATAATTTTTATTAAAATCTGTTCAAAAGGGAAGACAAAAGAGCTACTGGAAATTATTTGACAGCTGTTTCCTGTCAATAAGAGTGAGATGTACTGCAGTCTCAGCATCCTTCTTGCTCCATATTTGGAGAATGAGGCCAACAGGCATAGATGGAAAGTGTTCTTGCTAAATGCATGGTCCATAAGATAACTGCAGGGTTTGATCACTCTTTATGTAAACCGGCTCCCAAACTTTGTGTCTGGCCTATTACACACCATTGCAGAGCAATCCAGTATATCTATCCTTAGTACAGTAGCGGCAGCCTACCTCTCTTGAAAGCAGCCAGGACAACCAGGCAAGCATCCTCATGCTGGGAGAAGGGTTAGCAGGATGGATGGTCTCCTTGCAGACTAGATGTCAGTGGTATGGGAGCAGAATGCCTCCAACTATTGACCTTACTTCTCTTTGGGCAAGCTCTTTCCAAGAACTTTTATGGCTGTACTGGGCCTGGCTAGGATACAGTTACTTTTATTCATAGTGGATTAGGTGGTGCTGTGGTTTAGATTTTTGACTGAAACAGTACCAGTAACTCACTTGTTATAGTTCTTGAAGAGAACGGGGAGTGTGCGGTGGGCTGGAAGGGGACACAGCAAGGCAGATGTCCCAAACTAACTTGAGATATTCAGTACCATATAGCATCATGAAAAGAGGGGTCTTTCAGAGGGTAAGCCATCTTATGCACGGGAACTGGTTGGGCATTGGTCTACCTATGGGAGGTGGTGAGCAATTGCCTTTGCACCACTCCTATTGTTTTGTTTCTTCTTTCCACTTTTAAGAAGTTGCTAAATATTCATGCTACTAACTGTGCTGACTTTCATACTGTTCAGCTACAATATTTATGTTAACAGGCTTATATCTAGTAGGACCTCCATGAATCAGTGACTCTAAGGATCTCAGTGCTCACAGCCAAAGCTTTGTTTCTGCATGCACACATGCTTGCACTTATGTAAAATCTGAGATACGTTCTTTGGAAGCACCTCCTTTGCTTGCCTCTTCTCATATCCTGTCTGGCCATGGCACAGACGATATGTGCTGGAAAAGAACCCCTCCATTTTTCCTGTGGTCCACCACAAACTTTGTATTTTCTGAGCTATTTCCTTATGCTCATACTGTTTGGTTTAGAACTACCCAGAATTGTTAACAACTTCAATCTGATTTTTTAGGTGGTTGAATTTTGTGATAAAACCACTCACAATATTGAGGCTCCAAATATGCAGAATAGGATATGCAACCACAAAAGCACATGGGAAGTAATTATGGAATCTGATGACTTTCGCAACTCGGCTGTTGTAAATGCTTCTGTGCCCCCCTCTGAGACAACCTTCAGGTCACTGCAGGCCCAAGACAGAGCAGTGGCTTTAGTACTGGATGTTTCTGGGAGCATGGAAGAGGTAAGAATACATATTATGGAAGCTATTTTTTGCAAAAAAATTAAGAAAAATAAAGTTAAAAAAACCCAAACAAACCAGTGGATTCTGTAATTAACTTGATTATTTAAAAAAACCCCTACTGTTATTCTCCTAGGTAAGGTTATTCATAAAAGATGTTACTTAAAAAATACTGAGTTATACGTCAGACTTTTTTTTTCTCGTGTAAAATCTCAATTTTATACACTTTCCTTCCTTAGTTCCAGACCTAGAATAACAATGCCATTGTAGTTCTTCCAGTCAGAAAATGTATCATAGATGGAGTCTGACACTGTACTTTTGTTATGAATTATTCTAAAATTTAAAATAAGTACGTAGGTCAAAATATGTTAATTTACATGTAATATGACAATATTACTCTTTGGAGTCAAGAATGGAAGCTGACATAGTGTTACATCATTTTAGCAAGGCTGAGATTAATTTTTTCTTTTTTTCCCCCCATAAAAATGTGCATACAATTATTCTTTCACAGCATCTCGTGGCATGAGATACTAAGGTTTTTTTATGGATGCAAGGTTTAGTAAGCATCCCTGAATGTGTGCTTATTTGCATAAATACAATACTTTTATAAAGCTGTAAACAATGTGATCATCTGTAGATGATAAAATTATCCGGGTTGGCAAGATAGCTATTTCATAAGTTATTAACAGACGTAAAACTTCTATGCATAACCTAATAGCTTTTTAAAAATCAGCCCAAATTTTCTTTTGATGACATATGGCTGCATCTTATCCGGAACTTACTTCTTCCACGGTTCAGTGGTGAGTCAGTGACCACTACTCTCTTACTGAAAACAGCATGAGCTCAGTGTTTCATTTCTCACAGGAATTCAAGCCTAAAAATAAGACGATTCATCAAAAGAAGGTAATTCAGAAAACTTAAACATGTTGAGAAATATTCTTAAGCAATTGACAGTCACACCTTAAACTGAATATACATGAAAAAGCATAAAGCAGTATATGCTCCAACTTTTTAGTTATGGCATACATATATTAACTGTGGGATTCTCCCATAGTGCTCCATCAACATAGCTATTTCCAGACATGCCATTCTAGTCCAGAGCTGTTCTTGAGGCTGATCTTCAGCAATTGTAAGAAATGATATTATATTTATAATACAGATGTCTACCATAGTACATTTTATGAAATCAGTTAGCAAATAATAAAGTAATACTAAACCCCACAATGAAGATAATTATGAACTAAATATTGCAAGAATAGCTAGCACCAGTTCAAGTGTAACTTTTTTCCAGTAATCCATTTGAATATTTGCATTTTAAATATCCATACTTAATATTATTTATATTTTCAAAATACTTCATTGCTAAACTGACCTACTCATTAGGTATCATAGGTCGTGTCCTTTTGCATTGTCACTGCAAAAAAAATGGACTTTGCCTGTTGACATCTTTCCTGGAAGCTGCAATTTGCTGCACTTTTACAATACCAGAGCATGGTTTGGATCTCTTCCCTAGAGCTGAGCATATATAGCAGATTCCTTATGGCAGATAGTTTTATTTTTACCTGCAACCTGATCAACATAAAAATTCCCACATTTTGCTCATAGCCATAGCTTTTCAGAAGAGATTGCATTGTAGTGATGCTGGGTTGTTTTTTTTCACATACAGAAGGACCGCATCACACACCTCTATGAGGCTGCACGGATATTTCTGCTCCATGTTATTGAAATCGATTCCTGGGTTGCAATTGTCACATTTAACTCTGATGCATCGGAAGAAGCTCCTTTGCAACAAATAACCAATGATGCAGCACGCCGAGAACTTGTTCAGTATTTGCCTACACGTGCTAGTGGACAAACCAATATCTGTGCAGGCATACGTAAAGGACTTGAGGTAAAGTACAATATGGAAATACCTCCTGGGCAGAATGGAAAATGAGGAATGAGCGGGAAACATACTTGAACATAGACTTCTTATGCAATGGTAGAGTTAAAGATAATATGATTCCTGAATCTACCAGGAGAAAATTTGTTACTGAAATTATCTGGCATTACTGTTCCATGGCATTAGAAAGAGTATTACCAGAATACAGGCCAGATGTGATATCCATGCTTCAAAAAGGACATTGAAAAGTAAGATGAAATTGCACAATGAACTACAAAAATGATCTAAAGTTTGGAACAGTTCCCGCAATTGACTAGTCATGAATTAACCCAGCCCTTAAAACTGTGAAACCATATGCAATTCCTGAGACTGGGAAACAGTCGGGGATATATATGTTGTTATTTGTCTGTTTTACTTCCTTGGCCTGGCAGTCTGAAGTCCCAGAAGATGTCACCTAATTCAAATGAAAAACTGAGAATCAGAAGAATGTAGAAAAAGGGAAGAAAAAGAAAGAGAAATGGTACTGAAAAGGATGAGACTGCTGAGGTAGCTGAGAGTTCAGGGCAGAGAGGAGGCTCAGGACAGGGGGACATCAAGAGGAAGAATGCCAACAGGACAGGGATCCAGGCCAGGGCAGAGGCCTCCCCCATGGGTGCTCCCTACCCCTTTCTGCCCACCTTCAGTTACCTCAAAGTTCACGCTTAGACAGAAGTCTGTCCTCTATTCCTGAAACTTTGAATAGAGAATAAAGAGTGGTTCCAGATGCTGCACATGAAGTTTTTAATACAATGTCCTTAAACTTCCAGTCCCTGAACCAGCAAAGCATGTACAGCAGAATACTTCTGACATCTTCAATTTGTGATGGGTTCCTTCCCTCGGAAAACATATATTAAATATTCATTATTTATAATTGAAAACTTACAACATCTGATTGCTTAGATTTAGTAATATCAATTTCAATAATTAGTGCTGTAATAGTATTAATTAGTGTTAAATGAAAATTCAAACACAGTAAAGAATAAATTTGTCTCATATATGAGGTTAACGGATTTTAATCCATACACTGACTGTGCCCTGCGATAAACTAGTATTTTAAAATCATTTTGCTGCTTATACCATTAATTCTTTTCTTGATGCAGTTAATTGAAAAGAAAATGGCTACTACATATGGTTCAGAAATTGTGTTACTGACAGATGGACTGGACTCAAACAAAAGTGCTTGCTTTCCTTTACTAAAAGAAAGCGGGGCAAAAGTTCATACCATCGCACTGGGGCCAGGTGCAGATGGAGAACTAGAAGAATTTTCAAAACAAACAGGTAAATATTCTTCACGCACTCTTTCTCTGGCATGGCTATTCAAGTATGTAAATATAAAAGCATAGCAATTCCTCAGTCTGCAAAAAAGAAATTTAAGAAATTTGAAAAAAATTTAATTTTAAAGGAATTTGGTTTTCATGACAGGCTTTTTAATACAAACAATCAGAAGTCCTTAGCTGCATAGATTTGTTTTAAGAGCTCTCTTGATTTAAAAGCAATGACAATACCCTACTGATATGGAGATTTAATTATTATATTGTTATATAACATTCAAAAAGTATAGAATTTCATTTCTGGCATTATGTGGAATGACTAGAAGTTTCTATATGCTTTAACTTATAAGTACTTTTTATTACATAAAGAATAGTATTTTTCTCCAACTGCTGTGGCTAGGATATTGTAAGCACAGTGACAACCCTTATCATTGGCAAGCATAGCTGTCAGCTGAGCTGGAACTACATAATTAGCTTGAAATCAACCATTAAAAACTATCCATAGAGGTGTTGCTTCATGCTACAGCACCTGCAAATGCCATGGAAGAAGGAAAACTACTTGTGTAGATCTAGAAAGCAAGCTGTTCCTGCTTAGAAACAAAAATCAGTTTTCCAAAGTTAGATCTCTGAGCTAATGCCTCCTCTAGCTCATAGAACTCCACGCATTCTCTCATAACAGAGCCACACACCTGATGTAACCTGCACACTTTATGTCAGTCTGTGCATGAGGGACAAAGGTGAGAGGCGTTAGGTGGTATGCAGGGGATGTAGGCAGCCTCTGTGCACCTTGAGAATGTTCCCCAGGAGTCAGTGCTGCACAGTAGTCTCTCCCCTACTTTGGAATTACAATGACCTGTGCATTAGGAGCACTGTGGTGACTCGGTTTATGTCTAGCACTTAGGACCCTAGTTTGAGAGAGAATTGCTGCAAATGCATGAAGTGCAGATGCTTCAGTAGAGCAATATGAAGCCAATTCACAACAAATCCATGCACAGACCTGTGCTGAGTATGAGAATCTCCAATGGACTAGAGCTGCTTGAACTCAGTGTGCATGAAAAGAAGTGTAAATTTTGCATTTGGAAATAAAGATGATCTGCATTTTAAGAGTCAAAACCCACAGGATGCCACCCATATCTTTTCTACAGAGAAGTATTTTCAGAGCAGAATTTCACTGTAGGGTAATATGTGACTCTAAAAGTACTAAGAAAACGCTAAAACCACTGTATTTGGTGATACGCTGCTGCAGAGAAAGATTTTTTTATTTTTTTCAAACTTTGCTAATGGGAGATAAAATAAATTGACCACATAAGACAGTATTTACTAGGACACATGCATTAACATATTAATAAAGAGAGATGTTTCTTTTTTGATTTTGTAACAAATTGGCTGCCTCAGTAGAACATTCAGTACCAGAAGTCACATAAAATTTAGCAATTTTAGAGTAAAAACCAGCATTTCTAATTCTTTTGCTCTTGACTTTCAGGAGGTTTAAATCTTTATGCTACTGATGGAGGCGTCGCCAGAAAATTAGTTGAGGCATTCAGTGCAATTACATCAGGAAACGGAGATATTTCTCAACAATCTATTCTGGTCTGAATTTCAACTGTTCTTTTTCCTTCTATGCTTTTAGCTGATTAGTAATTTAATTTAAATGTTAATGATCAAAATTGGCAGTGGAAAATAGGGGTAGGCATTTCCTACATTTCACTGCAATTAAATAAATATTTGTTTTCTGTCATTTCTTGATTTAAGAAAATAAAGAAAAATGTTTTTCATAATTGTCAATGTTCAAAAGAAAGCATAAATCCCCCAGGATGCTTAGTTCACTCATATGAAACATCTTTTAAGGCTCTTGAATGGTCTAACTCAAGTAAAAAAGATACAATTAAAAGCACAGCTTCTCCCCTAATACCTATGTATCATTTTAGTCTATAAGCTTTGAGACTTTTCATCTAGGCCAATTGTTAGATTAGAATTAGCAACTCCTTCCTCAATTTCTAAATATTTTAGCATAGACCCAGTCCTATGTTTTATCCAAAATATACTACTCACAAATATAGCTAGATTATAAAGAGCAGTCAATGTTGATTTGAAGAGCAAGTCTAGGATTTTTTGAGTTGCCACCTTGCCTTTAATTGAATCTCTGCTCCACCTTTAACAGACTATTTTCTATTTGCAGATTATATTATTCGTAAAATAGGAGGAAATTACAATAAATTATTTTAATGAAAGGAAATATTTACTTTTCTATATGTGGCCTGTGTTTGGTAGTTATTTCTGTCTCTTTCATTACTTACAAGCCTTACAGTCATCTGTGGAGACATTTTCTTTCATTTCCAGGATTTTGACACAAACTGCAGTGGAAATACCGCTTACAGTCACAAAGCTTTAGATAGGTAGATAAATAGTTTAGATACAGACACGATGGAGCTACGTTTACTGTAACTTACCCTATTTATCACGTTTTCAGAGTTAAAAGCAATGTTACTATGCAAGCATTTCATAAAATGAATCTGGGATTTTAGTAGTTTTCTTCATTCAGTTGTGCTAAATTGCACTTAGTTTTCCTGTAGGCAGAGACAGCAAAACTAGAAAACCTGCTGTCTTCTCTATATAAACTGCATCATAAATAAGTGGGCAGAGACCTTTTTTCATTTTACTTTCCAAAAGGCAGAAGTGCTTTTCAACTCTATTCTCCAAGACTAATCCATTTTAAGTCAGCAATGAATGGATATAGTATTGTTCAATGGATGAGGAATCACTCTGAAAGCATTCAATGCTTCTTCACTAAATAGCAATAAGGCAAATTTTATTTCTCTAACAGCTTGAAAGCAAAGAGCTTCTTGTTCAGCATTCTGAATGGATGAATACTACTGTGCCTGTTGACAAAACTGTGGGAAATGGCACTTTCTTCAGCGTTGCATGGAATCAATCTCGGCCATTTTTTTTCCTGAAGAACCCTAAAGGAAAAGTATATGGAAGCTCAGACTTTACATTTGGTGACCCAAACTCAAAGACGACAGCTGAACTCACTATAAGTGGCACTGCAGAGGTAAAGACTGAACACTTTCTTTTTTTCTGAATTAAAATTTCCTATAGACTAGCATACAGCTTTAATTATATAAGGGAAGCAACAGCATTGTTAAAATTCAAAACATTTTCACTCTTTTTTTTCTACTTTTGCATTTTATTTGCAGGTGGGCGAATGGGAGATTTGTATTAAAAATGTTCGTGAAGCAACTCAAACTATATCAGTAACAGTTATCTCTCAACCAGCATGTTCTGATGTTCCTCCTGTGCGCGTTTCAGCTCACGTGCACAGGGCAAATACAGCATTTAATCCAGTCGTTATTTATGCAGAGGTTAGCCAAGGGTTTTTGTCTGTTCTTGGTGCAACCGTGATAGCCACCATGGAGAAGGATGATGCTGCACCAGTAACCCTTGAACTTCTTGATAATGGTGCAGGTAAGCTTCCATATACAGAGAGAAAACCTTTGCATTTATGCATTTAGGAATCCAAGTCTGCATGCTCCCCTCTCATTATCACTAAGGACTGAGTCATTGCTATGCCATCAATCAAGAAAAAAACATAAATAAGAGAGGCAGATAACCCTACTGCTTTGGGATGGAAGGAAGCTACAAAGCTGCTTCTTGGTGAGGAAAACAAAGACCTGGGCCTTTACCTGAAAAATTGTTCTGCTTGCTTTCCTGCTGATACAGAGGGTGAAAGCAGAAGAACCGTGAATGGTAGAGGGCACATTGCTCACATCTACTTTCTGAAAGTGTACTTCATATAATGATCTGCCCTCAGAAGGCACGGTAAAAAGAAAACCAAACTGTTTTAACAGTCCATCTCATATTCTTCAAAGCTGGACTGCAACCTTAACGTTAGCACACCAAATGTTAGCTTTATCATGTTAAATTCAGTACATTATTATTATTTTCAATAACAGTGATTTTAGAACAACAGATTTACTCACTTAAAGTTGTTAATGCAAAAGGTTCTTTCTAACTAAATACTTATGAAATGTGGGTTGTCACAGTGGGACCACAGCTATTTTTAAAGATATCCACATTACAAGAACACTGCCAGATTTTCTGCATAGTAATGTTCAGGTCTTACATTTATGTATGAATAACAAAAATAACCTTATTTGTCAACAGATATCTTGTTTCATAGACTCACAGAGTGGTTTGGGTTGGAAGGGACATCAAAGCCCATCTAGACCCAATCCCCTGCCATGGGCAGGGACACCCTCCACTAGCCCAAGTTGCCCAAAGCCTCATCCAGCCTGGCCTTGAACACTGCCAGGGAGGGAGCAGCCACAGCTTCCCTGGGCAACCAGGGAAACAATAATTGATTTCTAATATCTAATCTAAATCTACTCTCTTTTAGTTTAAAGCCAGTTTAAAGTTTACTCCTTGTCCTATCACTAAACTCCCTGAGAAAGCGTCCCTCTCCTGTATGCCCCTTTACATACTGGAAGGCTGCAAAAAGGTCTCCCTGGAATCTTCTCTTCTCCAGGCTGAACAAGCCCAATTTTCTCAGCCTGTTTGAGATATTAATTCTCAACAATTCTATTCCAAGGTGCTGACATGAAGAAGAATGATGGAGTCTACTCAAGGTACCTTACTTCTTTACAAGGCACCGGCAGATACAGTCTAAAAGTGGCTGTCCATGGGAAAAATACAACCACCAGACTTAGCCTCAACCAAAATCAACTTCTGCATATAGCAGGCTACAGAGAAAATGGTAAAGAGCATTTATGAAACAAACAATTCTTTGCATGATGTGTATGTATGGGGGATGTAATGATTTAGCAAATGGGATAATTTGGATTCATAAAAATTCCATTTGATTGTAAAAGATGCTCTATCTAACATTTTCACTACAAGAAAGCCCAAACAAGGCCCATCTCAAAGTACTGTTTGCCACATATAGGAATAGTGTATACTTTTGTCTTAAAAAAAAAACAAATTCTCTTACAACCATGAAAAGGATTAATACTGTTCAGAATCTGTATTTAAGCATGTCGCAACAAAAATTTCAAATGTATAAATCTGAGATTTTAAAATGTGTATTAGAGGTAAATAAATTCAGCACCCAACATTAGTATACAAACTAATGCTGCTAGAAAACGTAGCTTCTGAGCTTTCTTGATCTTCTAACATTTTACATCTTAATCCTGAAAAAACATTAGTTGTCCCAATTGAATGTTCTTACACTTATCCGTTGTGAAATTTAGAAAAATCAGCACAAAAATAGTCTAAAACTGAAACTCAGATAAGGCCTGCAATATGGTTGGAGAGGTGCACAGAACTACCTTACTGCTGCTATGGCTCACCAATGTCTGCCACCAGCTTTACTGGTTGCATCATTTCCAATTTTTACACGTTTCAGACTTTGTCTGCTTTTTGGGTTTCCTGAATTTGATACTGAGAATCCTGAGATGACTGTATTTTCTGTCTTTACTTCACTAACTTTCTGCTAATTTTGAATAAGCTAAAGAAAGCTTATAGTCAGTAGCTTTCTCAGTAGAGTGAGAAGAGATAATAAACGGTAATAAAAATTAAAAGAAAATGCAATTCAGATTTCTATCATGATGGAAGTTGAAAAATGTTTTAAACAGGTAAAATTTATCTGAATGCACCGAGACCTAAACTTGCGGATGAAGAAATCCAGCTAGGAAGTTTCAGCAGAATTTCAGTAAGTTCTGTTGTAGTGAATACAGGAGGACACTCTATCTATCCACCCTGTAAAGTTACAGATCTTCATGCTTATATAGAAAACCAAACAATCATCTTGTCTTGGACGGCTCCAGGAGGTGACCTTGACAATGGAAAAGGTGAGTCAGGCACTACATTTTTATGAGGTGAGCTTGATATTTTTATGTGAAAGGACATAACCTGCAACCACCATTCAGGGACGAGGGCCACATTTTTCCCACCTGACAATGTAACAAAACAGAAAGCTACCCTGATGCATATCTTAGTTCTCCTTATTTTTCATTTTAAAAAACCCCAAACCAAGTAAACCAATTAATATTATTAAAAAATCAAATAAATAAAATTCTTTTACAACTGCTAGAGACTTTAGCAAGACATCTTAGTCCATGTTTAGGCGTAATTTAAAAAAAAGAAGTTGGCTAACATAGACAACAGAAAGCTTTTGTCTATTTATAAAGATGTAAATGGACTACAGAGATGGGGTAACGTTCTATCCAAACTATTCATTTTATGATTGTTGTACAGGAAAAATGAAACTAATTCCAGATGAAATACACAGCATTTCCTTGCATAAACCAGAGACTGTACTTTAAAGTAGACAATGAAGAGTCATGCAGATTGCGGTTTCAGATTAAAATCTTACATTTCTCTAAAATTTTTAATAATCAGCCACACAAATTAAAAAAATCTCAACTTTTAAAATTGCTATTTAGCAACTATATGTCTAAAAACTTTGGGTTGTTGCTTTTGCTAACATGGTCAGTTCCTTGCATTCAAGGTTAACATAGAAGGTCCTGCACTGGTTTGGAGGTGGCATATCATGCGCATCTCTACTACCTAAAGAGGGAATGATATTGGTAAGAGGAAGACAGGAGGAAGAGCGGAAATCCTTGTAAAGCTACTAACTTGAAATAGAAATGGCAGGAGCCCCGTCCTCTCCCAACCACATTTATAGCAGTGTAACTACCCATTCTTTGATTACAAATGTGAGAATCATTCTGATTTTACAGTTTTTGCTATCAAAACCTCATGCTGAAAGAGAGAATACAGATCAGATGCAAGGCCTGCCCCTTCTATCTATGCAAGTAACTTAATTGCCATTTCACCTTATGCTTGTATTTGGATAGCAGAGTTTCTCATCCAGCTGCATTTTGCACAGGCCTGCACAAAGCTAAGAGTGATGGCAAAACTATTTTTTGATGCAGATTCAATTTCAATTTTTAATGGAAAAGTTTTTGGACTCAGCAACAAAACACACTTGACACTGTAATGTTTAAAAGCAAACTTGCCAACCCTCCATGCTCAGAAATACTCAGTAGTAAAACAGGAATAATCTACACATTTTATTTTTTTTTTTTTTTACAAAATGTCTCTAGAAGTCTCCTACTGGCACCACAAGGAGGGATATTAAAACTTCTATGCTAATTTGTGGTTAATGGGTGTTTTTGTGGGTTTTTTTTCCTAGCTGATCACTACATAATAAAAAGCAGTGAAAATCTCCTGGACCTAAGAGATCACTTTGATCATGCTACTCCTGTGAATTCCTCTGATGTCATACCTAAAGAGGCTGGTAGAGAAGAAACATTTGAAATTAAATCAGAAAATTTCATAACAGAAAAAGACACCATAATCTACTTTGCTCTACGTGCTGTTGATGATACCGACTTGATGTCAGAGGTGTCTAATATAGCACAGGTCATATTGTTCATTCCTCCTGCGGCTTTTGATTATGAGAGCAACAGTGATGGTGCTAACAGTACAGTAATAGCAGCGACAGTAGCTGTGTGCATTGTAGTTCTTTGTATTATTTTATGTTCAAGTCTGTGTGTTTTACAAAAGCGAAAGGGAAGACTGAACATCTTGAAAGGAATGGAAAAGAATACAGAAAATAAAATTAATTTACTGTAACTTTTACTACACAAAGTAGTAGAAAGTTCAAAGTAGAGGAAGAGGTATTTGTACAGTCAAAAATGTCTTCTATTCAAGTACATGTACACTGATTAAATGTTAAACATGAAAGCACATATTCAGATATATAGTGAAATACAACATATGTTATCATTATTTGTTTCTATGTGATAAAAATGCTTAATTCATCTGTTGCAAGATTTTTCCAATGAAGTGTGGGTTCTTAAACAAAGAAGGTAAAGAAAAACAATACTTTCCTTATTTTTATTCTCCACATAGCAATCAAGTAAGGCACACTGGGTAAGAGATCAGAAGAATCTTCCAAGTATTGCAATGATTTCCTCTGTATCTTTCACATGTTGTCAGTTAGGCTTAGTGAGCCAAGGACAAAATATGTACCTCCAGCTGTTTATTTTCCAATATGTATATCTACAGGTGTGTAGAAGAGTTGAGTATGTAGTACTTTCAGAAGGAGAGTTGCAGAGTACATGCAAATGAGCACATGGAAAATGTTCCTAGGTGGAAACTAAATACAGCTATATATTTGGAGTTAGAACACACCTTTTTATAACAAGAGGTAATTTAATAACTGCTAATGGAGGAGTGTGAGGGATATGGGAAAAAGAATGATCTGAATGATTCTTAGGTTACTGACTAGCAAATTAACAACTGGCTCAAACCAGAATGCTTTAGACTTCTTAGATGGCCACATACTTTTTAATCTCTGCCTTCCAAAAGTTGGGAAAAATGTACAATAATAATACAAAAATGTTATGTTCAATAGCCAGATTATCATTCACGGTCTAGCATTATCTGATAAACACACCAGGCCAAGCAAACATGCATACTTCCATTTAGAAGCTTGATACTATTAATACTGTTTGGGATAGTGGGAATTGCACTTCTTATTCCCTAAAGTATTTCTGCTGCATGCAAAGGTTTTGGTAGGAACTACTCCATGCAATCAGAAAAAATGGGTCGCAGCATATGGTGACCAGCAGAGAGCAACATGCAATTCAATACGAATTTTAGGTGAAGCCATTTTATTAGGTGAAATCACAGACTCTATACCTTTATTACTGCAAACGTGGCAAGCTAAAAAACTGCTAATTGGTTACACACACTGTTCACACCGTATTGATTGGTTAGTAATTATAACGAGTTCTGATAAACCTATCTTATAGCAAAATATTGTTAGTTTACCTTTAATACCTAAAAGCATCTGCACATCTGCTGGTTTTGACCATCTTATTATGGTTGGTTCTTAACATGTTCTGGTACTCCCAGATACCTTCCCATAACTGCTTCTTGGTTTAGGGTAGCCTGTACCCCTATCAACAAGGCCGCTGTGTTTTGAGAATGTGATTATTAGGATCCTGTCAGCATGAGTAACTTCTCCTTTCTCATGGGAACAGAAGAATATTGTCAGGGCCTAAATCTTGGGAGAAGAGAGCTAGGCTGCTAGCAGGCCTGCTGTCTTCCCCGACAGCAGCAGGGTTCCTGCAATCGTTTCCCAAAGTTACATAAAAATATGACAGACCTTGCATAGCCAGTCTCCGTGACCTAAGACAACTCATCCATTCCTCTGAAGGATGAGAGCTGCAGCAGTCTATTGTGTGGCGGCACTGACATCTAGTGGGCTCCAAGAACACTTCCAGTTTTCCCAAATGTTCCAAAAATACTGTACTGAATTTAGTACTTAAGGCTGCCTCTTACTACAGCAGCAGGAAGAAGATTTATTTGAATTAAGAGCTTCAGTTTACCGAGCTCTGTCTATAGTAAAAGCTGTAAAGAACTCAATTCAAGTAACTCGGGATTCAGCAATCCCCCCAAACATCTCCACAAAAGGCAGACAAAATTTGCTCTTTCATGCTTACTGGTGAGCAAGTGCAAAATCACAGGGTAAGACTGACTGTTTTCAATGATTATGTTTACACTAACAGAACGTATGCTCAAAAGCTATGTAGGAAAAGATGCCATAATTAAAGGCAAAACTGTATCAGCTTTATTTTGCAATATGGTCTTCCCAATGCTCTTAAACAGCTTCCAGCTTCCTACACAGACCTCATGGTGTTCCATAGAGAAGATAAATTATTCCTATGCTGTGTGTGGAGAACCTGTAGTACCACGTGATGAAGTGACTTCCTCAGTCACCCATGGTAGAGCTGCAAATACACCTCCAGCCATTAAACTATCTTTGCACACTGCTGCAAGGATCAGTGGAAAAGGAGCATTAATTCCACTCAACTGTAGTTTCTGAGCGGAAGTGTGCAGTTGAGAACAGCTGCTTTCTGGTTCTGTCAAATCCAGTCCCCAGACTTCCCATGAAAGCCTGATTGTACAGAGGCCAGGCAGCTGGCACTGCTGATTTTATCATCTTTGCCTGGTTATTATCAAGCTAAGCTCACAGTTGTTAACATTGGCACAGAAGCTATGGACTCACACACAAATAAATGCCCTTACCTGTTTTAGCAAAACAAGCTTTGACTATTAAATAGAAATAAAATTTAATAACGTTTATTTAAATTGACACATTGTGCTCTGTTTATTTTAAAGTGTCTTTTCATTACATTGATAAATATTAAATCAAATTTACCTTCAGATTTTCACACACATCTATTTTGCAAATCTGGTTCCAGGATTGCTACTTTTCTTCAAAATATTAGTTGGAGTAATACACAGCCAGAACTCTTCATTTCCCACTGCTTAACTGCATTAAAAGACAACATAAACACATAAATATTCATCGAACAGCTGCTTTATGCAAAGATATGCTTCAGGTATATAATCATGAGTGGGAAGGGGGACTGTGTATTAACACACAGTGACACAAAATGTGACCCATATAACTTAATGCATTATTGAATTAAATGTCTGAATTCCAGCATGGGTTCTATATTACTAGATTGCACATGCTATCAAAATGTGTTTGTTTATTTCACCGTGTTTTCATAGGGATATAAACTGACCTACAGAGGTATTTTTTCATTGTCTTCACCAAATCTCTGACTTCAAAGCCTTTGATTTAAACACTGCCATCCCATAAAGTCAGAAAGTGGTACTGGCAGTCAGCTTAGAAGCATTTAAGTTATAAGACATAATTCTTTATATAAAAATATTTTATTTTATTAATTATACTATAAATCTATTAATGTAATTTTGACGGATTGGTTTGAATGTTTTTGGCAAGTGTTAAATCTTTAAGGATATGGTCCAAGACTGATAGCATCAAGGAAGAAATACTGGAAACACTCCTGATGGATACACTAGATGTCAGTAAGTGGTATTCAAAGGATTGCTTTAAATTTCAAATGTTTTTGGACAATCATACATTCTTTAAAATTAAAGCACACCTTAATGGCAAGATATAAAAACAAAATAAAAATTGACATTATTGATCACGCTGTTCTGAACAATACTAAACTGTGTTAAACATAAAGACTTTTTGCAAAGTGACCTTCAAAAATGATCAAGATTTCACACACTTTCGATGCTTTTGATTTTCATTGAGCTTTTCAAGAAAAATCTAATGACAAAAAACTAAACCTTAAGATTAATTTTTTCACAGCTAGGCCTGACATAGAAACAAAGTTAGTACTCAGTTAGTAACAGTGACTGTGCTGCAACAGCTAGTTATTCAACCTACAGATCTCCTGCTTCTTGCCCTGTTTTGCAGTGCATTCAAATGTAACACCTTGCTGCAAAACTTTACAGCTACATGATCAAGAATTAGGTAGATGGATGCAATGATCTAAGGATATAAAAGGCTAGAACCACAGTAATTCTAACCATTGGTCTTTACTCTCACTTCAGGAAATCTTCATCAGAAACCCTCAAAGCCTCACTCAAGTTATTACCAAGTACCAGTAATGAAGTTCTTTATATAAATTCTACTTCCGATCATAGGCGTGTTCTGTATATATCCAACAGTACAATGCTGTAAAAGGTTACTTCTTTTTGGATGCATTAAAAGCAAGGCTGAAGATCAAGCAGGAGGCAAAGTATGGTGTTCACCAGACCTGCTGGTGCATTGGTCACTCACTTTCTTAATCATCAGAGATGAGAGGACATGGCATGTTTTAATTTCCTTTTTAGCCTGAAATGATTCTGTAGATTCTTTTGTGGCTTATACTTCAGTACCTTTTCAAATGACCATCCCTGCTGCCTACACTACAACTTCTGAAGGAAGATACAGCACAGGTGGCAGAATCTGACCACTCAGCTGTTTGCTGTTTTTATCATAATGAGCTAGGTTATCACTACACATGTACATTCTTTGAATATACCTCCAGAGCTCACTCAGTATCTAGTCTGTAACTGAGCTCACATACTAGGTATGGCTCTCCTTGCCTGAGCCAGATGTATTCATTTATCCCAAATCCCTGACAATGTTTTTGGGTCTGAATAGCAGCTGTCAAGAGGGACTGCATTTCCCATTAGAACCAGGTATTGAAGTTCCCAAAAAAGTCAGGACCAAAAGCCTGCCTGTGGTAGTCTCTTAAAGTTACAACAGGAATCTCCAAGATTCAGCTGTTAACACCTGAACACCTGATCCTTCTAGGGGGGGCCAGAAAAATTTCCTAAAGGGTGTGGAGAAAGAGAATTTCAAGAAACAGAGTAACTCAGTAGAATTTTAAGAGTAGGAACACACTCTGCAACTCAGGTTCCAGGTTGTGATCCAACAACTGAATTTTTTTAATGTGGTTGTATGAAACAGAGAAAAAGGGCTTTATGTAAAATATGCACTAGATCTTCCTTTTAGATAACTGTATTAACCATTATCCTGAAGAGTTATTTTCTCCCTCTCACATTCTGACTGCTTAAACATTCATGAAAAGAGGAAGGATGTTAAAAGGAAGAACTGAAAAACACATTCAGTGTCCCTCTTATGTGAAACAGCCCATCTGCTAAAGGTGGAGATACCATCTACTTAAGGCATGTGGTACTGTTGTGTCTCAGGCTCCTTATGAAAGGAGCAATTAAAAGTAAACATTCCAAATCCTACAAGAACACTCTAATCCATGTGAGCTTAAAGGATGGGAGTCATCTTCCCTTCCATCCAGGTCATGCTAGAAAGGAGAGGTATCTAACCATTTTCTGATGGAAAAAATGGAATGTCAAAGCTGTCAGTCAATATACCACAGAAAGTAGCTCTTTCCTCTCTGGCTCACATTACATGGGCAGCAGCAGGGTGCAAGCTTCAGGGAAGAACTAGTAGTACGTTGTTTTGGGAAGAGCTGGACTGTGTTGGTTGCTGTCAGTTCCAGCCTTCACATACCACTCTCCCAAGGGTTTACTGAGGTAAATCTCACCTGAGATGCTCTGTCTCAAGTGTTTGGCACCTCTGGCTTTTTGTGGAACTGTATTGATGGGAACTCCTGATAACTTGCACCAAAGCAAGCTATGGAATGAACTAACTGCATCTGTGTGTCCAAATCTAAAATCTTTGATGTTGCTGTATTTTCACAGATCTTACATGACTAAGCAGTGCTGAGAATTATAGAAGAGATTCAAGGAGCCTTTATATGCTAGTAAAACTCATTTTAAGGAATAGAAACCAATTTGCTATGTAGGTTTCATATATAAACATTTACACCCATGTATAAGGAGACAATACAACCTGAAAAAGGTAAAACACATTCAGACAAAGCAAACATATACACACAATAGCTTACAGGCTCTCTCCTTATCAGTACTAAAGATACAATGGGAACTTTATTAAGCCTGGGTTTTGTTTTCAATTCCTGGAATCTGACAGGTACGTAAGCAAGATTGCGTGGATTGTTACAGTTATTTCCTTTCTCTGGAATTCAGTTCTTGTCATAATGCCCTACAATTTCCTCTGACTTTAACAAATTTAGCCAAATATTACTTACTATTTGGATTATGAGGTAGATAACCAAATGACCACAGTAATTTTCAAGATTTTCAATTTTTTGTTGCCGTCTGTTTCCTAACCGCTAGGCCACGTCATAGGCCCTTTCCTTCCAGGCATTCAAAAATCATGATGAGAGATGTTATAATAATGTTATAATAATGGGAGTTACAAGAAAGTAAGTCTCCTATTTTAATAATTTGGTTGATTTCTGGCATTGTTATGCTACAATACTCAATGTATTTCCAAATACTCCCTTTGTGAAGCTTTAATGCTACTTCATAGTTGTGTCTCAGTATACATTTATCTAAATAAGTTCTTTTAATAAACAGCCTTTTTTCAACAGCATCTTTGCTCTATCCATTAAGACAAACGAGGTTTGACTTACAAAATACAGGACTCAAGACATGGGGGCGGGGTGAGCTTATCCTCTCAGAGGGTGCCAGTCCCGGGGGAACAGGCCAGGAACCTCCCGGGCGGCAGGGATCCCACGCACAGAGCGACGAATAAACGTGGCCCCGGCCGTGCACTCATCACCGCCCCCTTAACTAGTGTTTAGGGTACAGGCCGCGAACGAGTCTGGGAAGCCTCTCTTCCCCCACGGCCGGCGGGCTGGCCGAGGCCCGCTCCAGAGACAGCCGCAGGCCCTGGAACACGCAGATAACGGCCGGCGCTTCCTGAGGCGAGGGCGCGTGCCGGGGCCCCGGGAAGCGGCCACCCCTAGCGACGGGGTGCACCGTGCACCGCCCCCTCACGGCAGCGCGGGCCGGGGCGGGACCGCGGCGGGCGTCGCCGCCACTCTACCAGCCGATCCGGGCTCTGCGGCTGACGCTACAGCCGCTGCCAATCAACTAAGGCGCCGGGCTTGGTCTGGTACCGCCCCCCGGCGGCTCCCCACAGGGACGGGCCGGAGGGGCTGCTGCTGGCGCGGCTGCCTGGTCTGAGTCAGCGCCCCCTCCCCCTCCGAAGATGAACATCATGGACTTCAATGTGAAGAAGCTGGCGGCTGACGCGGGCACCTTCCTGAGCCGCGCCGTGCAGGTATGCCTCGGTGGCGGGGCCTCGCGGGGACTGCGCTTCCTTGTCCCAGTTGCGGGAGGTGGGCGAGGCCGCGGGCTGGCTCCCCGGAACCGTCGCTGGGCCCGGCCCGGCGCGGGGCGTTGGCCGGGAAGCTCGGCTCCGCCCCGGGTCGGGGGAGCTGTGGCCGGGAGGGGTCGGGCTGGCGGGCTGTGCCCGCCGCGGGCTTGTAGGTCTGGAAGGAGCGCCGGGCCCGGCCCGGCCGCGCTGGCGAGGGGTGAGCCCAGATTTCTTTCCCGAGCAGCCAGCGCTGTGCTGCTGTGAGGCGCTTCCTTGAGCCAACTCCTTTCCCCGCGGGTCCCCTGCTAGCCCTGGGCTTGGAAGGACCCAGGGATTTCGTGCAGGCTGGTTGCAAAACAGCTGGCCTCGGGGGGCTGGCAGGGGAGGCTGAGGCAGCCCAAGGTCAGCACAGGCGAAGAGGGGAGAAGGCGCCTGGGCTGGGCGCGACAAGTTGAGCAGGCACCAGCTGCAAGGAGATACGGTCGCACTTTAAGCGTGGAAAGGACAAAGGTGTGTCTCGCCTGAAATAAGCTGGTGTTTATGCCTGCTGCTAAAAATGTATCCTGCTGCCTGATGAGTAAAATTCAAGCTCTGATGTGGCACGTGAAAGTATCTGTCTGTTCAGGCTTTTTGGTTTTGTTTGATCTTTAGTATCGTTTTTAAGCTTGTTTGATAGCTCATTGTTTCTGATTCGGCCTTCCCCTTTCTTCACGCTAAGGGCACTGTAATTGGCTTTTGTTCCTTAGCTGTTGTCTTCACTCCTAATCCCTTTTCTTTATATAATCAAACCTGAACAGATTTCCTGTCGGGAGGTGCACATCCTAAGCAGTCCATAGTAATGCACTTTGGTTTCTCATGAGTTCTCGCTGGGTCGTAGTCAGGTTTGGAATGTAATTAGCGTTGTTATCTGGTCAGATCGGTCTGATGTAGTGCCCTAAATCTCAATATTCAAGCAGAACCAATGATCAGCAGCACAGCAGAGCTCTGAAAATGCAAACTCGTCAGAAAACATTGTTCGAATTTGAATGAATTTAAAGCAGCCCTTGTAGCTTCTCTAGCTTCTCTTTGTGATGGAGGTCTTTCCATAATTCCATTCCTCTCAACCCCCCTGCTTCTTCCATGTTTCCAGACCATCTCCTAATTTCCAGCCTCCACCCCTTTCCCTTTTCTTGCTGGACAAGGATAAAAAGGAGATTCATTTCACCTTTTATTTTAAGATCCCAGGGTGGAACCATGTGATTTCATTTCTTTTATCTAGACTTTTTATATTTCAATCAGCTTATTGCATTAAAACTAATGTAGGTTTTTGCAGTCTGTCATGATTTAAAGGCAGTGTGAACTGTGGTTCGTTCCGGTATGCTCTATCTACATTGCTGGTTTACATCTGAATAGCTAAGTTAGTTATCTGATTAACCTACATTAAAACTCAGTGGAAATGTGGAAGTAATAATTTTTTTCTACCAGCTGCCCCTTTCCTCTAAAACAAGAAGTTAAATGAAGCCACTGAGGGGGAGGAGCAAATCCCTAACTTGTTCTTACAATCTGGGCAGCTCATGTTCTGTATATTGTTGTTGCTTCCCCTGTTGTTTTTTTTTTAAGTTACTGTATAAAGGCCCACAGATGATATCAGTGATAATAATTTTGTAGATTTCTTTTAGTATCATCTGGGTGTAGGTTTTGTGTCCTCCAGTAAACATTTGATTTTGTGTATTGAGTTAAACTCTTATGTTCAGGCATTCAAGTTGGATGATGTGGTATGACCTAACACTAACTGCTTTCAGATACTAAACCCCAAAAAAGACACCAAACCCTATGAAACAGTTCAGCAGCATAAAATGGTATGTAGGAAAGCCCATTGAAACTTCCATTTCACCTGCTGAACAAGACGGTGAACATGTTGTTAGTGTTTCAAAGGCTTATTGGACTTTTCTATTATAAGGGGATTTGGGCTGTTTTGCCAAAACCACATGATACTCATGTTTCGGGAAGCTTGTTCCTCCTGTGGGTGACATTATACTGCATTCAGGCTGCCGTGTTCCAGTTAGTAAAGCCTACTGACTGTCTTCATTCAAAGTCCACTCTTCCTTCTGACAAGCAGAAAATGCGGTGAAGGAGTCCTCAGTCAATATTGCAGTAGTTGCAGTTTGTGGAAACAAAGTACCAAATGGTTATAGTTACGGGTGCTTGAGGTGGAAGAAATAATGCCATAGAGTGTAGTAGTAGGAATGCTAGTCCTTCCTCTTGGCAGGCTCTGTAATTGACAAGCTGCCCATGTAGCGGTCAGGAGTGAGCTGGGCTTTTACTCTTTGGTAGCAGGAACACTTTTATTGTACATGACCTCTACCTTAAGTTAGAGTCTATTTTAATGTAGTTTCTCCTTCTAGTAGTTTTGCGGTGTAGACTTGACATGTCTCATAACCCAGTTGTATACAAACCAGTTCAGTTTCTTTCTGTGGGGGCTGGTCATCTTCAGGCAAACTGGCTGTGTATTTCAAATTTAAGAGATGGATGGATCAGATGGCTTTTTAATATGATTTTTTTTCCAGCAAGTGCTTATATTAAGTATCTCTGTGAGATCTATTAAGCTTTAATTACTGAAAATAATTTCAAAAAATTAACACTGTATTATGATGAATCTGTACAAAGTTTTTGAGAACAATTTACAGTACTTGACATCTTTTTAAGGAGTCTTTTCAGCAGCAGTAGTAGTACAGCCATAAATAAATTCCAGTCTTCTCTACACTGCAACTGATCTTTTTCAGAAAGGCAGTTTGTTTTTATATAGAACTGAAAATGCCACAGCATTTATCTAGACTTTAGATGTGCATACTATCAAAGCTGATTTTAGTCTACTATGATGGAAATTAAACAAACTTGGACAGTGTGATTTACTTGTATTCTGGTTTCTCACAGCAAGTTGAAATATCCCAATAAAGAACTTGTTAAGAATGAAGTTTAACAGTCAAAAGTGCTTCCTCATTGGTAAGCTTGTTAGGGATTTAATAGTAAACCAGGTTCTTATGAAAATGCTTGGAACAGGCTGTCAAGTGATGACATCACCATTGTCATGAGGAAGCACTGCCCTGAAGAGAGGCAGGAAAAACCCTCAGTTCCGATTTTGCTCAGTTCCTTGATGTGAAATGCGTGGCTTCCCTCTCCTAGAGAACTGGGACTGAAGTACAAACTGCATGTGGATTAATGAGAATCGGCATGAATATAAGGTGAAATGACTTGTCTGATGGATTTATTTAGCTAAATGGAGTTACATTGTATTTCATTGTCACTGAAAAAACAGCTTGGCTTGACAGAACAGCAGAGGTCATTTTACTATTTCTGAGAGACATGACTGGACTAGTTTTATCTAAACAGATGTTCAAATATTGATTTGCCCTATTCTAAAAAGCAAAATACACCCCACCTTCAAAGATACATATTCCATTACTTCCCCGGAAGTCTATTTTAGCTTTTAATCCTCATCTTTAGAAGCTTTCTGTGATGTCTAATTCTAATTTAAATCTTCATTCTGAAGGTTAAACTCACTATGTTTTGTTCTGTTTGCTGTGGACAGAATAACATTTTCAATAAAACACATTAAAGATATCTGTGATGAGAATCTGTTGTGTCTTAAGGTTTTACTGTCAGAGAAGGGACGAACTTAATTAGAAAGCATACAAGTTTGCAGTAATCTTTTAATTGCCTTTGTTACCTTTGGACTCTCTTTCCCTTTGGCTCATGTTTCAAGGAGCGCTATACAAAATTGGACAAAATGCTTCAAGTGACAACCCTCAACACCAAGTAGAGGATTTCTTCGTACTGTGTAAATTACGTTCCTTGTCTTGGTATGATTTAACACCCACCAAACCCCTCTCTCTCATGATAGTGAGGGTGTGTTATTGAATTTAACAACTTTACAATTTATCCGTAGATTTTTATTAATGATTGGGTAACAGTTGTGTCTTTGAAAATATGGTCTGCAACTAACTTGAGTTAATAGTTACTGCCTTAAACTTGTCTTGGGAAATGATTTCTGTGAATGAACAGTATTTTCTGACTAACTTGTAGTTCACAGAAGAAAAGCTTGGTCAAGCAGAGAAGACTGAACTGGATGCTCACCTGGAGAACCTTCTCAGCAAAGCAGAATGCACTAAATTGTGGACAGAAAAAATAATGAAACAAACAGAAGTATTATTGCAGCCAAATCCAAGTAAGGAGCCCAGATTTTTGTTTGCAACTTCTGAGTGAATAGATTTTCCAATGTAAATGTTTACTGTAACTGGTATTGTGTAAGTTGTGACTAAATATCGCAGGTTTAAAATACGAAGGCTGGAGTTAGGGAAATTATATTTTTAAGAGCTACTCAGAATCAGAGACACTGGTACTTTTTTAACGCTTCAAATATGAAAAGCATTAGACAGAGCTCTTTAAACTACAGCATTACATACATACTCTTGTCAGTCTCAGATTGACTGGATTTTGAGTTTTCTTCTGTTTAATTGAATTTTTCACTCTAATTCCAGAAATCTTAGGTAGCTATAAAAATTCTGAAATTCTTCACGGAGTAGATACTGTAGCTAAAGAAACTTCATTTCTATTTCATTACTTTAAACTTTCTGCACAATACAGTTCAGCTGGAAGCTGGCAAGATGAACTGAAATGCCTGTCTAACAGTTCCTTTACTAAAGAATTATTTTCTCCAGATACTGAGTCATAATGATAAAATATCGCTAAAACATCTGCGCTGAAAACATAGATGTTCTTATTGTAGCAACATACTGGATTAGTATATATCAATAGATACATTATTTCCAAGTATTGTTTTAGAAGCCTGTTGCATTCTTTAGTTACATAAAAGCAGGATTTAAAAAAACAAAACCCAAAACAACCAATCCTGTAGGAGAATGCTAGAATGGAATATTCTAACTCATATTTCTACTTTTGTCTAGGTCAGAGGAAATAGTCAACTTGTTCTTTTAATTCAGTATTTGCTATTTGTATTGACTTTTTCAGAAACTGTAGGTGTAGAATACTGAATCACTAACCATAGGCTGGTAGAACTGTGGAGGAGGATTCAGTAGAAGAATAACATATGGTAGTATCTCAGTTACGCTGACCAGTCAGTTTTCTTATAGCTAAAAATACTCAGCTTTAAGGAGTCATCTTTGTGAATGCAACTTCAGCTGTTTGGCAACCTACCTGGGAGGACTGTCACCTCCTCTGGAGAGCTGCTTTTGGTTGTTTTGGTTATATTTTGTTGGAGCAACTCCGTCTGGCAGAGGAAAAAATAAATTTCAATCACATTTGTAACTGTACTTTTAGGTCAGACCCATGTAACAGTCCAACAATTTTAGATTGCTCTTCAGTTCTTTTGTCATTTAGTGAAAAATAAGTATTGTGACTAGAGGAAAGAAAAAGCAATTAATTTGGATACTATTGGTTCACCTTTGGTGATGGGGAATGCTCTGGTAACCATATTTGTGTCAGGTTAATTTTGTGACCTTCATGAGAGAGTAATTTAATTCAATGCTGATGAAAGTTGTCTAACAGCATTATTTTTGGTTGCATTGAAATGGCAGGTTTGTTCATTGGAGAGCTTCTTTGTGCTTGTCTGTACTGTTGCAGGCTGAGGTTAGTTTGTGCTGAATGCATGAATAAATTGAGCCAGTTATGAAGCCAAGCAGTTGGTCAGAGAATGAGTTTGCTGCTGTAATTAGCAGTGTCCCTGTTTATGTCTGTGAGGCTCTTTCACCTGAAAGCCATTCTGTGGCTTAATATTACAGTAGGTAGACAGATACTAATGATCATGTAGTCACAATTTTTTTTTTTTAATAATTTTGTTGCTCAAACTAAGGAGAACAGTAGCATCTTTTGGGGGATGACCTGCTGGAGAAGAGCGCTGTGGAGAAGGACCTGGGGGTCATGGTTGATGACAGGTTGGCCATGAGCCAGCAGTGTGCCCTGCTGGCTGTGAGGGCCAATGGGATCCTGGGATGCATCAGGAGGAGTGTGTCCAGCAGGTCTAAGGAGGTGATCCTCCCCCTCTACTCTGCCCTGGTCAGGCCCCACCTGGAGTCTTGTGTCCAGTTCTGGGCTCCCTGGTGTAAAAAAGACAGGGACCTCCTGGAGAGAGTCCAGAGAAGGGCTACAAAGATGATTAAGGGCCTGGAGCATCTCCCCTATGAGGAAAGGCTGTGTGAGCTGGGACTGTTCAGCCTGGAGAGGAGAAGACTAAAAGGGGGACCTTATTAATGTCTATAAATATCTTAAGTATGGGATGCAGGGGGAAATGGCCAGCCCCTTTTCAGTGGTCTGTGGGGACAGGACAAGGGGCAATGGCTGCAAATTGGAGCACAGGAAGTTCCGCACCAACATGGGGAAGAACTTTTTCACAGTGAGGGTGACAGAGCCCTGGGACAGGCTNTGTTTCAGAGCATTTCAAGGAAGCAGCGGGGAGTGGGAAATAGTGACTTTTTTTTTTTT
>VZTU01011468.1:0-10091 GCA_013400835.1 Zapornia atra
ACCACATAATCCAGTATTATAATTCTTAATCTTTGTTTTTTAAATGTAGAAATCCCCCACCCCTTGCACAAAACCCAGCTGTCTGGGTAAATGACCATATACAGATCCTCTGTACTCAGCTGGATATTGTGCTAACTTTGCTCCTGTTGAGGTAGTGATACAATTAAATATATAAAGTGACGCTAGTCACACTAGATGCTCCTGTTACTACTGTTCTGAAGGTCCACAAGCTTCTGCCAAGACAGCAATTGCAGCACAGAAGCTGTACCGAGAATGAGCACACTTTGGTTCAGACTGCTCTCTTGTGTTGAATCGGTCCATCAGATGTTTTTAAGGTCTTACTAAAGGATTCAATAAATACATGTCACTCCAGGAAAGCTTTATGTCTGGAATAACTTTGGACAAAGTCTGACGATTTTACTAGCTGACATTCTGAAATGTTGGCTCTTTCTAGGGTTCACATTTGGTAAGTGTGTAAGAACAGATGAACAAACTGTACAGAGTAAAGACTACCAGGTACGCTTATCTCCTAGTGATTTCTTTTTGTCATATCCTAGTGATGTGCACCAATCTCTTACTCTAGATGGTTGCAGGATATTACATAAACATAAATGAAAATAGCCTGGAAGCCATGTGGGTTAGGTTTCATGATTCATATTATTTGGCAGATTTCCACTGGAGGTAAGACCTCCAGACAGCTTTTGTACAAACCAATAACAGAACTATAACTGCCATAAAATATCAGATTTATTTTAATCAATAGATTTATTATTTTGGCATGCTGAAGTTTTCTATTTATGTCCCAGAAGGATAAAATACACAGGAGTGAAATAACTGCTCCTGTAACTCTAATGCCAAGGAATATAATGTATATATCCAACAAAGTGGAATCCTGCCTCTTTACAGGTCTGTTGAAATATTTTATAGTGTTCATCACTTTTACTGAAGTTTAATCATGTGGGTGCATTAATTTCACATAGCTTTAAGCATAGGCGTCCCATCCATGCATATTTCTATTCAGGATTTGTACTCCTTTTAGGAAATTCAACACAAAAGAGAAATCTTTGGTTTTAAAGTCTTGGTTTAACCTTAAAAAGTAATCCTTGTAAAAACATCTTATGATCTGAATCTATGTCATTATATATGTAAAAATCATCATCCCTGAGGAAAACTGGATGTGGCTAAACTCTCCTTTGGTGACTTAGCAGGCCATATTCCAGTTCTGATTCCCTGCACACATTACACTTCCATCAGACTGAATGTATTTCAGTGAGCCTTTGAATATGTTGGAAAAAGCACAAAATTAATGTCTTTGGCGATGTTGCAGAAAGACATTGCAACAATGGGATACATAAAAACACACACCAGACTTTTCATAAAACACCTGTATGCCATCTGACAAGTCTTTCCAGTGCTTATTTCTGAATATTTCAAACAAAGTATAAGAAACTTTAAAAAGACAATGACCTCTTCCTCAAAGTAATAAACAAAATTAATAAAAATGTGTCTGCTCTCTGAATAACCTGTGTAACATTCATGATTTACTCTTCTACCATAGTAACTGTGAGCCCTGTCAAGAAGTAAGTCAGCACAACAAAAATATAAAAGAATAAAAAACACTTCACTTATTTCTCGTATCAATTTGTATAAGATTTATTAATTTCTGTGGGCATAATTTACAAGTTTAACCGAAAAAACTCTCCAACAGCCCTGACCTCAATTGATCCATTGCTTGATTTCAGGTGGATAGATAAATTTATTTTAAGAAACATGGCTGCAGAATACATGCTTCCTGGTAAAGCAGTTTGGACATGGGAGTAGAACAGAAAAGCATGCTGAAAAAAACCCCAAAATTGGACCGGTTGGTTAAGTTCAAAACTAGTTGTGGCATCAGTGCAGTAATGGATAGCAAGATCATGATTAAAGGAATACTGAGTGATCTCCAAAAATATCTTTATGCTATTATTTAAATCCTTTATCTATTATTTTTAAAATATTTTGAATAATGTCTTGGATGTGAAAGGACGAACCTCGGTACTTAGCCCAGAAAAGTGGGCTGCAGAACTCAAAGTACTTCAGGGCCCTAGTAATGGTTGTCTGCAATAGGATGAGTGGCCTCTCTGAGCAGCCCAGTGTGTATTATGAGATCCATACTATGAAAAGCAAGTCGCATGCATGCCAGGAGTTTCCGTATGGTTCTTGCTGTAAACAGAAACTAAGATTCTAAGTTTTCACTGCAGTCCCTTTAAGGCAGAAAAGCATGCATCCCTTTTGGCTAGACATTTCAGATATTTGTGCTCTATCAGAGTCCCCAGTAGAACTGTGCTGGGGTGTGGAAATTGCCTGACAGTTTGTATTCTGTATCCTTTACATCTTCTGGGCACCTGACACAGTTGCTTTGACATCTAATCATATTCTGTAAAGAAAATTTCTATTACATTTTTAAAAGCCTTTATAAAATGATAGTTTGAAGAGAATGAAAATGTCCTTTCCAAAAGTAAAAGTGCTGCAATCAAAACTTTGAGTAAATTTATTATCTGTTTTTCTTTTAAAATTTATTTAAAACATTACTACTAAAGTTTGGTCAGAAAAAAATAGCTAACTGCAAAACTATTTTTTTATTTTCAAGGAAGTCTGGTTTTATGTCAAGATGATAAACATACATCTGGGTATTCACTTATGACTAATTTAATGTAACCAGTTTGACTGCTGCCTTGAAAGGCAGTCTGAGAAAGACATTGTGTCAAAACTCGTGGTTTGTCTCATGAAGAATACATTACCTTCTTGTTTAAATCAAAACCCACATTTTGAGTCTTTTTCTATTCACATGTTTTGCCTGATATTCTGAATATTTCTTTACAGATCTTAAATCAGTATGGTTCAGTAGGTGTGAAGCTGAAACCACAGTCCACTGCCTGCAGACTCCTCAGTACTGCTGGGCATAACCTGACAAACGCAGCTGGAGTTATATCCCACCTTTTCTTATTCAAGGAAAATTTCTGGATTTGGTCATGCTCTCTTTACCTTCCTGTCTTTTCCATCAGCCACTGGAAGAGACTTCTGACCCACAAGCGCTGAATCTGTCTCATACAGCTTCTGTGGGGCAGACACAGGGGTCCTCTGGGACCTTTCTGGGGGGTCAGTGATTATGTTGCTATCCGCTGTTTGCCTTCGTGGTCAAAGAATGACAGTCCAGCCAGGTTCACAGATGAAAGTAGAATCTTTTGTTAGACCAACTCTTAGAGCTGTGTGGTTCAAGTGGTAATTTCGACAGCGATCCTCTTTAAGTAGAACATATTACAACTATTGATTTTAAAATCCTGGAAGGATCTACTCAGATATAATGTTTTTTGTGAAAATTTTGTTCTCCAAAAACCCATTTACTTCTAGAGTTAACTTATTTGAAGATAATAATCTCATTCCTATAGCTAAAATAACACTCTACAAGACAAATTAACTGTCAAACTATACCTTGTTTCTTGGTCTTGCTTTTGTACAAAGATATAGGAACAAGCAACTAGTCAGCTTCTAGTACTGACACAAGTCAAAGCAGTCATGATTATTGGTGACTAAATCCTGATCAATATTTTCACCAGAACATTACAGTAAAAGCCTCAGGGAATGCAACCAGTTTGCCTATGGAGTCAAGTCATAATCTTTCAGTCAATATATTCCCTACAACATCAGGACTGGCTGACTGCTTAGGCGCAGATTGGGAGACATACATGAAAGCCAACAAAGAAGGACTTTCATATAGTGGTCAAGGAAGAAAACACCCAAAATCCAACAAACAAACAAACAAAATAAAAGCAGAATGTACAAACCTGCTAGAAAAAGGAAAATGCTTAACTCCTTATATTCTGTCCCTTTGCTCATGCTACTTGTGGATATTAAAGAAAGTATGTCATCTTACACAAATGTCTGGTCTCTCCATCCATGGCCACTGCTTTGTTTTTGCACTTTTCTTGGTGTCACGTATGCCAGTCTCTGCAGCATAGAGCAGATTAGCAGGGAAATGTGCGGTAAAGGATCAGTGTGTAATTTTCAAGGATTCCACCACTGGCAATACACTGAATGTAATGCTGAAAGGGGATTTTATCCATTCAGCCTATTAGTTTAGTAAAAATGTTTTTATATAGTGTGTATGAAATGGAATATTTTCTGTATATTTCAGCTGTAAATACCTTCTCCTTTTACCAAGACTTAGACAGCATGATTCAGTAGAAAGTAAATAGTTAATTGCTTCTAGTTTTCTAACAATTGCCCACTCTCCATGGTTTATCTAACAACTTTGAATGCAAATCCAAGCCCTGCTCTTAGCTTGGAATTCCCCAAAACTTGGTAGTGTCAAACCTGATTTTTTGTCAGGTTTATCTGTAATTTTGTTCTCAAATACCTGTATTTTAAACATATTTTTTTAGCATAGCCAGACATATACCTTGAGAGGTGCTTAACAGGCAATGCCAGAAAATGCAAACCACAGTGTTCATTTGTTCTATGTTCAGTGGTGTAAACCTTCGATTAGAGACTAATAAACTGTTACCCTATATAGGGCATCTTTAAATACTTGTGTTTACAACACAGTACTTGTGTATATTTATGTAAATTGAGTTTTATTAGGGAGCTCCATGCACCTTTTGGCAGGCACTGTTGTAGGTTAATATGGTAGAAATGGTAGAAGTAAAAAGGAACTGAATAGTGTGCTTGTCTCAAAAGACAATAACAGGTTCAGATTTCAGGAGTATGAACATCATTCTGAGAAATACTGATATTCATCCTAACCAAAACTCCTAGTAAAATGCATTGATAATCAACACTTCTTAGCTTGAATCCAATTGCAAGAAGGTTAAATTATTCCTGGCTTTTACTTTTGCTGCAAAGAAACATCAAGTCACTGTAGCATAAAGACTTTTGGATTGATTTTAGCTTAGGATGTCCATTTTTCACTTCCCATCATCATGTGCAGGAGTACACTGAGGCACAGTGACCTAAAGTGGTCTGTAGGGGCCACCATGGTACTCCTAGGCACCAATAAATATTGCTCCCTGTTCTGTAGCTTGTTTAAAATGAAGAAGTCATGATCTCATTGTAGCTGAACAGGTACTGTCTATACTATAGCCTGTTTGTTTAATCCTGCCACAGAAGGACTCAGAGGAATTATGTACTTCAGAGCTCAAAGAACTTTAACAGTGTGGGCTGTGAACTGACAGAAAACATTCCTAAGTTTATGTTTTCCTTTCTTGTTCTTACTGATTGCATTTTTTAAGTTACAGTGGTGTCTTTCACTAAGTTTTGCATCTATGTGCATCTTGGCATTTTGAGGGGCTGAGACTTTTTAAACCATGAAAAAATAACCTTAAAGGTTAAGTTCCTGCAAAAGGCTTCATCTTCAAAACAGTTTTAAAACAGGAAAAATAATACAATCTCATAGCAATAATTCATGTTTTAAAATACAAGTAATTTCTACTCCTTGAGCACACAAGAAAATTATAATCTTTAACTATTTTAACTAGGCATTCCTTCCTGCTTTCTTTCCTTCCTTTCTCATATTTTGGAAACCAACTAACATTCTTCCTAAAAAAATTACCTAAAAACTGTTCTTGGCTAGCTATTGTGTGTGCTGAGGTTTTGATACTGAGAGCACGTTAATGGCCAAATTATAAACACTTGAGAATTAGAATTCAGAAGACAAACATTAACGGTCCCTTAACTGCAGTAGCACAAACCAAGATGCTATAAATTATGGGGTGGTGGTGTTAAAAGCACTGGCTTCCTGGTATCTGGCACCCAAAACCTTTTCATTTGGATATATATCAGGCTGCAGAGAGGTTGCCACTTGCCACTTGGCCAGTATTCAGCTGGCAGTGATACTTGCTTAAAGTCCAGGCCAATCAATGGCTCAGACCTGCAATGGAATATTTTGTTGTTATGCCATGAAAAATATTTACCCTTCTCTGTTTTTTTCTCTCCTTCCTTCAGCCATTTACTCTCCAACCTAGGATTTCTATGTGAGACAATACCTGTCAGGATTTGCAGATCTATGTATGAACAATTCTGTCACAGTACTTTAATGAGCGAATTTCCACCTTTATAAATTTGAATGCAATCTGGGTAGCTTCATGTATTTCTCATGGATTGTGAGCATGTACTCGTGGTATGCCTTCCTTTGCATGAGCACATGCTCTGTTTGATGCCAGGGTTGAAAGGAAGCTTTGAACACAGGATTCTCAAAAACTTTGAAGCTGCAGACTTTATTAGCTGATATTTTCAGTAAAAGGCATTTTTATGTTCTCTGTTGACAAGTAGCTGCAAGGTGATGCAACTCTGTTTGTCTGTGCCTTGTGCAACTATGACATAGCACAGGAAGTTTAGCATCACTGTTCCCAAATGCTGCTGCTGGCCACAGGAGCAGCAAAACTTTAGGAAACAGCCAGCAAAGTCAAGCACGTGGCTTTTAGCATGTTCTTACTAAAAAAGTAAACAAGAGGCCTACCCTCTGTCTTTGTGCTGCCTCAGGTGAACTTTCACATATGTGAAACGATTTTCTGCATACTGAACTGGAACACATTACACAGCATGGTGGTGGTTTGCTGCTCTGATATAATTTTGCTAATCACTCAGAGGCATAGTCACACTGAACCATCAAAAAGTACCTAAAGCACTGGATGCTAGAAAGGGTCTTCTACAACTTAGGCAATGCTCTTGTACCTATTTATTCCTTCCATTGTAATTACAGTGTAAGAAAAAAGTTACAAAAGGTATTGCCCCTTTCTAGTGAAGATAAACAGACCAACTCATGTCATTTCTAGAACACTGAAACCCCTTTCCTGAGGAAACATCTCATGTCCTCTGTCTTGCCACTGGCAAATGCTGTTCTGCCTCCTTAGAGCTGAATGAAAATATTCCATGAGACAGAGATCTTGTCTATGGTAAAATTCTATGTAATTTGTACTGTAATATGTACTGTGATGTATCAGCAGCTTCTTTCTTGCCACTGTTTGCTATTGCTCTGTTGGTTGCCTGGGTCTGCCTCCAAAACCATTCATAAGTAAGAACTCTGTATGGCTAATGCAAAATGAAGCTTCTTTTGGAGACTTCCAAAGAGATAAGGGGAGAATAATTTTTCTATGCTTCATGTGACCATAAACCTTCACCCACTGATTTTTGTTTGCAAGTATGCTGGGCATACACACAGGACAAGAAGGACATGGACCTATTGGAGCAGTTCCAGAGGAGAACTATGAAAAGTATCAGAGTGCTGGACCCCCTCTCCAATGAAGGCTGGGAGAGTTGGTGGTGTTCAGCCTAGGGAAGGGAAAGCTCTGTGGAGATGTTATTTTAGCCTTCCAGTACTTAAAAGGGGTGGGGGAGGCTACAGGAAAGATGGAGAGGGGCTGTTCATCAGGGAGTGTGGTGATAGGACAGGGGGGAGTGATGGCTTTAAACTGAAGGAGAGTAGATTTAGATTAAACATTAGGAATATGATCACTCTGAGGGTGGTGAGACACTGGCACAGGTTCCCCAGAGAGGTGGTAGAGGCCCCATCCCTGGAGATATTCAAGGTCAGGCTTCATGAATCTCTGAGCAATCTGATCTAGTTAAAGATGTCCCTGCTTATTGGAGGGGGGTTGGAGTAGATGTCCTTTAAAGGTGCCTTTCAGCCCAGACTATTTTATGATTCTATGAATCTCTGATAAGACATTCTTCTTGGTCCCAAATGTTGAAAAATTATTAGTTTTGAATCCAATGTTCGTGTGCATAAACCCTTCCTCCAGCCAAAGTCTTATTTAGTTATTTGAGAAAGTATCTTATTGACCTGAAAGCAATCAGCTGTGCTGTCAGATATCAGTGTTTTAAATAAAAATCAACTGTAACTGATTAAAAAGTCAGTTACTGAGAGGGCAACAAGTTGCACAGGAGAGTCACACTGAAGAATTGAGGACAGTAATTTTTTAAACCATGTGAATGTCATCTGGAACACATCTGGATGCCATCCAAATCAGCAGTAGTCTGAAAAAGCCCTGTTCCAGGAATAGTGTGTGTCTTTAATTCAAAGGCTATTAAAGGCCACAGAGAATTAAGTGTGATAAGCAGTTGTACTCTATACAGTCCCATGGGAAGCTGTAAAAGTAGTAGGTCAGATCTAATTCCTCACTCCAACACATAATATATTGCCTCTTACTGGTTTTGTCTTTGGTTTGTTTTCAAAATTAGTGAGGTGCAGAACTCCTAATGAAAGACAAAAGGATTTATCCTTTTGTCTTTCATTAGGAGAAAACTTAAAAGCTGAATCTTTGTAAGAGAATGATGTGGGAACACTCAGAACAGCCTTAGATGTAGGGAATATCAGCTATTGCTCTGTTGATTATTTGTAGCATGTGATATTCTTGGCATGTGGGCAAAACGCTTGGTAAACAGGCAGGAGGAATGGTAACATTTAATAATGACCCTTGTACGTGGTGTATTTGCAGGGCAAGTAACTAGTGCTACTTGATGAAGTAAAGCAAAACATATTTGGATTGCTCGTAAGGAAAACATTACTTAATTGCAGTAATCTATTAGACTATGGAATAGCTTCCCAAGGGGAAAACAGGAAGCTTATTGTCTGAGTCATTTAAAAAGAACTTCCATAAAGGTCTGGAAAATACAGTGTAGAAACAATAACATTTTGGCAGAAGATGGAGCATATTGCTTAACATGTCTCTCTCTTCTCTGATATCTGTGCTTTTATAATTTTGAGGCAGAGTGTAAAACTGAAGGTTAATATCCTCAACTGCAAATACGTGAAACTTTGAGCTCAGTGTGATTCTAGTTTAGAACTGGATACCAAAACTAGGAAGCCCAGAAGTAGAGCAGGGTGCACTTACACATGAAAGCCCAAAGCCAAATTCTGTTTTAATTTGGAAAAATGTATCAGGTTCTTCTTTAGTATAGGTGTATTTTGCAAACTTTTCAGTACTACATTGAGTCAAATGTGGGCTGGGGGTGAAGTTGGAGTGTTATGAATTTAGGTGAAAATTTGAAAAAGTCAGATACAACCTGGTTTGACAGCACTGGTTGAATTCCATTTTTAACTTTTGATTTGCTAAAAGTCAAGCCAATGGGATAAAATTACTCATGGTGTAGAACATGCATAAAAAGTCTTGAAAAGAAATTAAATTTGTTCAGATGCAATATTTATATAGGGAGTACAGTGGTTCCTTCTTACCAATACTTACAGATATAGTGGTAAGAAAAAAATCCAGAGAACTAAGACATAATGCAAAAATCAAGCAGACGTCATAAAAAGCCCTGGCAGATTGGTTATTTTGCTCTCTACAGCGTTTTTGATCATCTGCTTTTTTTTCTGGTTGTATCATTGGCATAAAGAACTAAGCTTGAACAAAGTGACTGTCACTGGTTAAAACTGAGAATTTCAGAAATATTCATTCTTTCAATTAAATCTCCAGAAAAAAAAATATCAGAGAATCAAAACTATCCAATGCATTATTGTTGCAGGATTACAAATCATTTTGGAAACTTCAGCAGTGAGCTAAAAATACAAATTCTTCCAAAGGGTTACGGTCTAATTTAAGCTAATTGAAGGAAAGTCAACAAAAAAATAAGGATAGGAATGGGACAGAAGAAATTTATGAGAAAAACATGTTTATCTCATTTCTTGTGATAGATTTGCTACATAATATACTTTCCTTTTAACTCTACAGGCATTATTTAGCTATAATTATAGAGGTTTGGGGTTTTTTTCATTATTACTTAGCCAAAACTGTAGAAAAGCACAGAATAAATATGTGGAGATGCTTTGTTCATCATTTAAAAATGGAGAACATATTTTCTCTCTCAGTTTGCAAGCAAACTTTATCTTGTAATTTAAGTTCAGGGGTTTTTTTCATATTTTTCTAGAAGTTTGGCTGGTTTAGAAACAAAATATTTGGGAAATTATTAATCATTCTCCCCAATTCCTTTGAACTTTTCTGTTTTACTGCTGAAGCTCTGAACTCTATCATTAAGTACTGGTGATAATATCTGCAGTAAAGGATAGGTGCATTTGAACTTACAAGACTTACTTAGTTTTTCCATCTCTTCTTCCTTTT
>VZTU01011469.1:0-32378 GCA_013400835.1 Zapornia atra
ACTTTTATACATATCAACTGATTTTTTTTTCTCCTTTCAGAAAGGTTCTATCTTTATTTCTATTTTTAAAAACAAAACCACCTTCCTGCCAGTTTGTTTGCCCTCTCTAACTAGCAAAAAAGAGCTATTATTGGTTATTTGGCACCATACCACTGATAATGCTACTGCAAAGGCCCTGCTATATCACAGGAAACTCATGAAGAAACAGCATGTGCACTAAAAATATGCATGAGTGTCAGCAGTTAGTACAAACACAAATTCTTCTATTTTCTCTATAAAACTTACTAGTATCCATGCTCTTTATTTTCAATACCTACTAAGAAAGTCACAGCTCATTTCTTATATGTTCCCAGAGGAGATTCAAGTCTTTGTTTAAGTAATTTGACAGAGAATGCTGCAGCAAATACAGCTGAAAAAGAAGCTGGCAGCATTCGACACCTCAGTAGGTGGGAAAACAATTACCTATCCTTCCACTCTTCGCCTTGAGCCAAGAAGCATCCCCTTTATTATTATTCAACTTTTCATATATTAACATTTCTGTGATGAATAGTAGTTTCTTTCTTTTTGGACTCTTCTTGTTTTGATTTGCTTGTTTCCCAAATCACCTAAGATCATGGTCTTACAGTAAAAAGCCATGTGGATTGCACATATATTACAGAGTATGCTTATTTTTGTTGTGTAAATCTTACTTAGGGGATACCAGACTTACCTAATTTATTGGAAAGGAATACTTTAAAAGTTGCAATTATTATTTTAAATTTACAGATACATAAGACTGATTTTATTTTTTCATCCTCCTGTTTCCAGATGAGCTGAGGTCTTAACAAAGTTACACTTAAAAATTACCTGCCATTATATGTCAATTCAGGGTCACTTTCAGATTCTGGACCTCTTGAATTGTTATCAGTTCATTGACATATGTGTTGAGGATTTGCCACAAACTGCCTAACCCAAAGTGTCTAGGGCCTTTTGACATGCCCTATTTTATCTGAGATATTGGCATGATCATGGTCGATGAGAAGCAAGATCTATGAGAGATTCATGCCCTTCCGAGCTTGCAGCTAGAGGACAGGCAAAATACTAGTCATCTGAAATGGCAAAGACAACTGCATTAGGGTAAAAAACCCAGACAGGAATGATGAGATTCATCACTTGGATAAAGATACCTACATTTTTTTACATGCCCTGGCTCCTTCTATCATCAACAGGGATGTAAATTTTAGTTCATTTGCCTGAATCTAGAATTTGAAATTCTCTAGGCTATGCAACTTGCCCTTCAGCTGCTACTCCAAAAGTGATATATGTGTTGTCTCATATCTGCCAGCCCTAGCAAAATGTTCTAGAAAGTCCACAGTGGATCAGGTTATGTGCAGTAACCAGAAGTTCTTGGCTTATTCAATCAGGATCTTGAGAGCTAATCCCTGATCTTGGTTCAATTATATAAGCAGTGTCTACTTCCTTCAGAGATGTCAAGCATGGACACTGAATGAAGACCAATACATGGTTTGTATGCATTGTCTGTATTTACTAGACCTCCATTGACTCCAATAGGAATTTAGACACTTGGCTCACTTGTGAGCACTTGTATAGTATGTAACTAAATTTAAGCAACCTGTTTGCATTTGAGTCCCATCCAAAGAATACTGTTCCCTAAACATAAGCTTCTAATGATTTTGTATGTACAGTACCATGTACCTTGAATGACATTAAACACTTATTTTTAAGAAACTGAATCCTTCTCCAAGACTGTAATATAACTTCAGTGTCAATTCAGGTGCCCAAACAAAGATCTCTACTGTTATTAGGATGTTCTAGGATACTGAAGACATTAGGTATTAGGCCATGGTATATATCAAGGCCCATGCTTTTCTGAAGTGACAGCTGGAGATCAAAACCAGTATCTCATGAAATTTCAAAAGGCACTGATGACAATATGTAGGTACTTTAATTAAGCTATCTGTAATCTCTTTTTCAGAAAGATCACAGACATTTTAAAGACTTGCCAGCATCCCCCCCCACCAAATCATGTATAGTCACTGCTGAGAAGTCAAAGGTTCCAAAACAGAGTAAATCCAAGAAAGACCCAGCAGAGATGTTTACATTTCCTCTATCTTGTACTTTCAAACAAAACTACTTTAAGATAAGCTTATTTTATCAGAATACAAGAAAAAGAGTCTCAAAAATTCCCATTTCTTATAAATTGATCTACAATCATTGGTTATGCATTCAAAAGAAAATATTAGGACCTCAATGTAAACATTTATTGAGATTAAATCTACAGTTGGATGATCTCTCTCCAACTATCACCCTGCCCGTTTCTTGCCTTGTATCACTTTACACAGACTCATTTTGTTCAGATGCTATAAAATTTCTTCTTTCAGAAAACATATGTTAATTAATTTTCTTACATGCTCTAGGTAAGCTGCTGTGATAGGCCTAGTAGGCAAGGAACTCATTCAAAGCTCTATGAAACAATTTATAAGTACTGCTTTTGAACTGCTTTAAAGAATAAAGCAAGGCAGCACTAGTAATAGTGAAGAATTCTGCTAATAATGGAAGTTAATCTGTTAATAAAGAAAAAAGCCCCAAACCCAAACCAAAACCCCCCACAAGCTAAAACTATACTGCGGTGAAGTTTTTGATACACTGACTTCATATCACCATAACCTTTTGCTGATAGAATAGCTTCTCCCTTGGCCATGTGTTTTACTGGCTCCCAATGTTAAAACCTTCTAAGAAGTTAAAGGGCCTGCATAATGGGCACTTCTTGATTTCTTATCCCATTTCACCCCATTTTGAAGACAAATCACCCAACCAAGAGTGTCAAATGTAGCAGAAGCACTAGCTCCCTCCATTCCCAGAGGCTTCAAGAACTCTCTCAATTTCATGCTTCCTTGCACAATTTTATTTACACTAAAACCATTCTGCTATGTGCTTCAGAGCAAATACTCAGTCTTGATCTCCCAGCAAATCTTGGCTATATTATCTGAATACTTTGTGAAGGCTTGAGTCTTTACTGTAGACTGTGGCTGACATATCAGGTGAAATACAAGTGAACTGCATAATGGAAGTTAATGTCCCGTCAAAATGGGGTCAACGGGATACAATCAAACATGTGTATATCATCTCCTCATAGTGTGCAAGTTTTTCTTCAAAATAGTATTTAGATTTGAAGTCGATACTATAACACGGATATTTGGTATACACTGGCAGGGGTGCTGCTGATTATCTTTCTGTAATTCAAGTTGGTGTCTCAGAGATATTCGTTCAGCAATTGTTCAGATTAATAATAACTGAATCTAAAACTCTGTAATACTTGTGGTTTCTCAGCAACATTTCCACGAATAAACACATCTACCAATATAATTCCAAATACTACTGAGGTTGCGTTTGACAAGCTTAATTACAAGGGCTTTTAAAAAAATTACTTTTATACTGTTTGATTGTCTCTGTAAATTATCAACACAAACTCAAACATTTAGCATAGTGTCTCCATAAAAAAACCTTCATGCATGTATGTGAAGAAACAGAATGTGAAGAAATTTCTTCAGAGACATTCTAATACTCGAAGCTTTAAAACATTCAGTAAACACTGCTGAATACCTATCTTTTATGCAGAATATAAAGTCTCTCTTCAAAGCTCTTATTTAAATATGTTAACTACTTAGACATTTTTCTAATGCAAATTGGCAGGAATTGAAAGACACATGGAAAAGCATTTTTGCTGCGTGCCATTCAAAGCTAAATGTACCTGTTTTGTACTTCTATAGAACTACATCTATTTCTTGCTTCCCTGGAACTTTTCTCACATGAATTTAAATCATGAGATGAAAGAGAATACTTGTATTTCACAGTATGACAGCAGGGACCTGATTCAGCTTCTGACTTTGCCTCTTCTGACCCAGCAACAGGTATTTCATTCAAATTAAATGGACAAAATTCTCAGCTATATAGAAAACAACAGTATGAAATTAGTTGTATTACAAAACAGTGCTAAGCAACTTTCACTGCTATCCATACAACTGTATTTTCCTAAGTTGCTTTTATAAATTGAAAATGTTGATGAAACTTGAACTCGGTCTTCTAATTAGTGAAAGATCATTAGATGATTATACACTCCCATGTATATAGAGCTGGATTTGGAATTTCGGATCTTTTCCAGCAACTTATTTTCTTACTCTCACAATCAAAGAACATTTTCATAAAGAAGAGGCAAAAACTTTTTACTCGTGGAGATAATAATATTTTACACTTAATGTTATCTCATTAAATACCATCCAGTTCCTTGTCAGAATGTGGAAAATGTATTCTAAATCAGGTGTCTACAGTCATTAAAGGCTTCTAACAAAGCCTTTTGAACACTCTTCAGAAATTTTACTGCTTTTTCTAAAATGGCATGAGGCTGCTTCAGACAGAAGTTCTTTGTATAGATTTATTGCTGTATTAGAAAATAAATCACACATTTATTGTACAGTATTTATAATCACATTCTTATAACAGCCTGACAAAATACTTAAAATGAACCTACGTTCATACTGTTCTGTGATGACAAGTTCACTGCTTTATTTGTGGGAGGGATTCCCCTTTATACAGTAATTTTTTGGCTCATTGCTATTTTGGTATGAACTTTACACTCCACATATTAAGAAACAATAGCAGAGATAGCACTAGTTAAAATCAACAGATGCTCTGCAGTTTGTCATAAAGCCCTGTTTGAAAGTAAATACTGACTTCCCTATCATACTCAATTATTTTTCAATTCTTAGACAGTTGTACAAACTACTAACATCAAAGCACCATGGACTTTTCAAATCTTTTTTTTTCACAACATCAGAGAATGGCTGAGGTTCGAAGGGACCTCTGAAAGTCAATTGGTCCAGCTTCCCTGCTCAGACAGGGCCACCGTGAGCAGGTTATGTTGGACTATGCCCACACAGCTTTAGAATATCTCCAAGGAGGGAAACTCCACAACTTATCTGGGAAATCTGTCAGGGCTCAGTTCCTGTCATAGTGAAAAAGTGTTCAGAGGGAAACTCCAGTGTTTCAGTTCATGCCTGTTGTCTCCTTTCCTGTCCCTAAGCAGAGCCTGTCTCCATCCTCTTTGCACCCTCCCTTCAGGTATTTGTTTGTAAGATTTTCCCCCACGCCCCCAAGCATTCTCTGCTCCAGGCCAAACAGTCCTAGCTGTCTCAGCTTCTCCTCATACGTCCAATTCTCCAGTTCTTTAATCATCTTTGTGACTCTACACTGGACTTGCTCCAATACAGCCATGTCTTATACCTCCACATGCTTTTCAGCAAAGCTGCTTTCCAGCCACTTGGCCCCCAGCCTGTACCGGTGCCTGGGGTTGTTCCTCCCTGGGTGCAGGACTTTGCACTTCTATTTGTTGAACTGCATCAGGTTTCTGTTTTCCTCTTTTCTTCTTAAAACACATTACATTGGGATAACACTCTGGAGAAATACAACCAAAAGGTCACAACTATGAGTACACTTAAACTTCTTGAAGTTTAAAGTACTATAGCCCTTTGAAAGAGCTTAAGGGATTTTACTTTGTAGACTTTGTATGTTTGTGAAATTTCTTTCTTCAGTATTAAATTCATGCCTTCCTCCTACTCTTATCCAAAAGTGAGAGAGTGTTTAAATGTGAGCCTAAATAATAAAAAACTTGAATTCAACTAATGGAAAAAGAACCAAAATCTAATATCTGAAATAGTACAAATCTTTGCCTTCTTCGTTTGTCTTCAAGCATTTTTTTTTTTTAAGAAAAAACCCTTTTCTCTACAAGCCCATGTGATATTTTTAAAAGTCACTCTATACTTTTTGTTTTCCTTATCTCAAAATTTCCGATTTTCTTTCTTACTTTTTGCATGAAGGGATGTGATTATCATGTTATTGTGTCGTATAATGTCACATGACATCAAGAAACAAAGATTCATCATGTAACAGACATGTCAAATGACATGAAGGAGAGAGAAGTCATACTGCAAATTTTCAGTATTTATAGAAGACAGCAGTGGCCAAAATGTTTATATTCTTTCAAATCTTCCTTAAAACAATCTAATCTTCCTTAAAACAATCTAGCTTCATGCTCTGACTTCACCATCTTGATTTAGTACACACCAAATCTGAAAATGGATTTTTCTGAAAGCATTTTTTCCAGCATCTGCTCTAAATGCCCTCTTGAGCATTTGCTAATTTGGCTTTTATTTTTCATAGAATAATAGAATGGTTTGGGTTGGAAGAGACTTCAAAGACCATCTAGCCCCAACCCCACTGCCATGGACAGGGACACCCTCCACTAGACAAGGTTGCCCAAAGCCCCATCCAGCCTGGCCGTCAACACTGCCAGGGAGGGGGCAGCCACAGCTTCTCTGGGCAACCTGTGCCAGGGTGTCATCACCCTCACATGGAAGAATTTCTTCCTTATATCTAACTTAAATCTACCATCTTTCAGTTTAAATCCATTACCCCTTGTCCTATTACTACACTCTCTGAAAAAGAGTCCCCCTCCAGCTTTCCTGTAGGGCCCCTTCAGGTACTGGAAGGCTGCTGTAAGGTACCATAGATTCTTGTCTTCTCCAGGCTGTCTGTACTGTCACCTTCTGTATATACTGACACCTAAAATACAAAATTAAGATAAATTCTTCTGCAGAGAAGTCAAAACTGGGCAACAGCCTCTTAACTTGTTTATCTGGAAGCCAGGGATCAGATTACAAGTTTTCTTCATTTAGGTTTTTTTATTTAGCAAAATGATTGTGCTGTGTTAATGCCATTTGATGTGGCACTGCCATTCTGACCCTGACCTTCCATCAAGTCTATGGGGCTGGATGACATGCATCCCAGGGTCCTGAAAGAGCTGGCTGATGTCCCCATCCAACCTGGCCTCAGACATTTCCAGGGAGGGGGCATCCAGCACTTCCCTGCGAAACCTGCTCCAGAGCCTCACCACCCTCACAGTGTAGTTCTTTTTTGTAACATCCAATCTAAATCTACCCCTTTTCAATGATATATATATGTAATTATAGGATAGTAAAATCAAGCAGAAATTCTGTATTCAGTGAACATTATCCATGGCTTCAAAAAAATGTCACAGAATGACACATATTTATCTCTGGGACAAATATGTCATGTAGAGCAGTGAACACTTAGGATAGTAGCATAGACTCTGGAGATGCTGATCCAAGAAGCTAATAGAGGCCCCAACACTGTGAATAAATCACCAATGGTCAATTCCTGGTCACTACAGGGACACAGTCTTGGGAGCTGGGTAAAGCTAGGTTTAGTTCAAGGTGAACAAAAAGCAATCTTCAAGCATACCTATGTAGAACCTTATCTACAGCTTTGCTTTGGGAACTAATGATTAAAGAACAAGCAAGTAGACTCGACAGAAGTTTTAGGAAAATTTGCAAGCAAATCTTCCTAGAAAAACTCAGAATCAGGGAGGAAGAATTGCCCAGCATCAGCAGTGGCCTTCTGCTAGCACAGAGCTAGCATGCTCACCACAACACTCCCTCTACCACCTCTTTCTTGAGGAAAATGTGTGCTGATGGCCATAAGAACCAGAGCGGCATAACCCCAGGGAGAAGTAGTACAGGTACACAGGTACAGATACTGGGAGTATAACATTTCAATTGTGTTACTATTGGGATATTTTTCCGTGGTTGTGCTCTTTTCTGTAATTAGACCTGCAGTGGCAGTAATTATTTGGTTAGGCTGTTAAGATCTGTCCTCTCAATAAATTATTTGCTCTCTATGAAAGTTGTATTCTTTTTTTTGTCCACAAGAAAATTTTGCATGCAACACTGAATGTGTTTAAAGGTAATAACAGCCCTGAGCTGCCATTCTGTGCAAGGCTGTAAGTCCACTTTTAAAGAATAATGTTGTTCACATAGCATTTAGGGTAGACAGGGTAGCCTTTCCATAAGTGGTTTTCACACCCTCACTAAAATGAAAATAAATTGAAAAGATGATCTTTGTTGGGGGAGGTGATTGTATTTAATGATTTTTATAATTGCAAAGTATTCCTATTGGTATATTACAAAGATGAATTTGTATTACATTATCTTAAGATCCGTATTATTTTCCATGTAGTTAGCTTTCCTTATTTTTGTCACTACCAATTTTGCTATTAAAATTGTATTTCACTGTTTTATGTCCTTCTTTCCAGCCAGGGTTTCTGATGGCTCATTTATCTGCAAATGAGAATCATGTTAAAAAAACCCCACACGTGATTGGACAAATTGACTATACAATGACTATTATTATCTTTCTTTAAACCTCTTTCTATGATGATTTTCTGCACCAACTTCTTCTGGTGCTCATCTGTCTTCTATTTCATCTTTTGGAAATATTTTACAAGCAGTGACAACACTAATTTTAAGGGTTTTTTTCTTTCCCAGGGAAACTCTGAATTGTTTTTCATGATGTCTTATTGCCCAAATATCTGGAAAATTGAGTTTGGGATTCAATAGCTGAGATATTTGAAACATTGACCCATCAAGTCAGCAAACTAGTTCAGCGTGTCCTTCCTTGAGATCCCTGTCTAAAAGTGGCGAAGTATAAACATTGGACTCACAGCTTTCATTTTGTGAAAAATATTGAGTTCACCTAAACATTTTTGTGAATTTTGGGCAATTTAACTGAGTCAACTCAGAAGAAAAATCTAATAAAGTGAGACATTATTTTTTTAAAAGTTAAAATTAAAAAAGCTGGTGAAGTGTCTGGAGCACAAGTCTTGTGAGGAGTGGCTGAGGGAGCTTGGAGAAAATGAGGTTGAAGTGAGACCTTACGGCTCTCTACAGTCACCTGAAAGGAGATGGGAATTGGTCTCATCTCCCAAGTAACAAGTGATAAGATAAAAGGAAATGGCCCCAATTGCACCAGGGGAGGTTTAGATTGGATGTTAGGAAAAATTTCTTCACTGAAATGGCTGAACAGGCTGCCTGAGGAAGTGGTTAAGTAGTCATCCCTGAAGGTAATTAAAAGGTGCAGAGGTGGTGCTTAGGGACATAGGTTAGTGGTGGACTTGGCAGTGGTAGGTTAATGGCTGGACTGGATGGTCTTAAAGGTCCTTTCTAAAGTAAGTGATTCTATAATTCTATGATTATTTTGTGCTTTGTCATTACTCTAAAATGGTATTCGATATGCCCCAAATCTCCACAAAATATATAATTTTATTTCATTCTAAAGCTGTTAATTCTCAAATTCATTAAAAATTGTAGAAAACCTATTGTTTGTGTTTAACTGATACATTCTCTCCTTACCTATAATGATTTGTTTAATCAACTTTAAAATTGAAGGACAGCTATAAATCTGGTGAGGATAGGACATGACCAGAAATATCTCTTTTGCCTTTAGGGAGTGCATGAAAGCAACATTTTTAACTTTAATCATCTTTCTTTATCCTACTAATTCCAGTGACATAAAAGTGCATGCTTAAGAAACAACCATAGATGCATTTTGTCCTTGAACTTGTGGTCCCTTAGCAAAGGAAAACATCTTTAAGTATTCTCATATTTCCAATTCTGAATGTTTTCTGGTTGTCTACAGAAAATATTATATATCTACTGATTCAAAAATAATAAAAATATTGTATCATCACCATCATTGTGACAATATTACAAATAATTTCCACCACAGTAAAATATGAATTTCTATTCATTTACATTCCATTTTTTCATGGAATGGAAGAAAAGGACATCAAAGAGTTAAAGAAGTAGGCCAGAAAATGGTTTTTAATAAATTGGTTCCATCAGATTATGAAGCAGTCTTCTATTCAGTAAGAAAGATATTTAATGCACTTATTTATCATAATTTCCTAGCCAGTGGTTTACTGGGAAAACTTTTAATTTGGCAGTATTTTAATATGCTTCCATGCAGGTAATACAGAGGAAAGTTTATAAAAAATGAAGAGATAATATATCAGTTCTTGCTATTCCTAGCAAAAATGTAATCTTATATGCTGCCATGTGTTGCAACCTTTCCAGCCCTTTCTTTCAACAGACAAAGCAGAGTCCTCCCCTGTCTAGAAAAAATTGTCTGTAGAGATATTGCATGGATAGATAGAGGAATGTGGGTTATGTGAAACATGACTTGAAGTTGAAAATAGTGTTTCTAACACATTCTTCCAGATGCCTGTGCATTTGGGTGCCACTTAAACATTTCCCGCTTTCTTCTCTGTCACTGTTTCTCACTGTGATATGTTTTGATTTTGAAACATGCATAGAGCTCTCCAGGATTTAAAAAAAAATAAATAAAATTATTCATTCTTGCAGCTTTTTTTCCTAAAGTACAGTTGCACAATTAATTTATGTCTTGCAAACTTAGGATTTCTAGACACAATTTGTCAGAGTTTCACATCTAGTGACTTCTCTAGGGCTGGTCTTACTTATCAAGGAGCTAGCATATGGAGGAAGTCCTGTTAGTTGCCCAAAGTCAGCATTATTTTGGACATCCTTTCTGGACTCCAGTTACCTCCCCAGAAGACTGCAAGTCTTCTGCAGATCTTTTGCTCAGTTCCATAGCCTTCAGCCCAGGCAGTCTGCCTTCTGGGAGGAAAAACCTTGTTTGCTTCAGACTGATGGAGAAAACTGCTACAAAGGTGTGAGAAAGCCCATTAGCTACAACATACTCATTCATGTAAGGAAAGCAAAACCAGAGAGAGCTGGGCAATTGCTTAGCAATTTGTGGGCAGATCAAGGATTCAAGAACAATGACATCAGAAGCTATAAAACCCAGAAAAAAAGCAGAAATAGAAACCCAGCAACAGTGTGCATCTTTTCCCCACTTGACTGTTAGGTGGTTCCCCAGCTAAGATTTTTTTTTTTATCTCATTGCACAATTGTATTAATACTTAGCCTAGTAGGTCGTTAGTCCTACCTGTTATGTGCATTAGCCAACAAATAATTACTTTGCATGCCTAAATTGCATGCCGAGTCTCACTGTGTACAATAAAATTTGCCCATACAAGAAAAAATGATGCCTGGACATAGTATCTAGAGCATCCTGAGATGTCTGAAGATAATATGCGTGGCTTCCAGCTGCCATGCCAGAAAGCTGTGGATCTCTTATGTACCTGGAATTTATCTGCTAGTCCCATAATGATGTGGCAGATAAACTAGGGAATCTCAAATGGCCCAAACAGACAACTGAACTCTGCCCACCCTAGCTGTAGTTTACCTGCATAGTATGGAGGGAAAAAAAAACTCATCTATGTAATGTTCCTAGTCTGAAATTCCCTTTGGAATATCCTGCTTTCCTTGCTGACTATGTTGAATTTTCAGGAACATCAAATTCTGCATTGAATTCCCAGATTAGGTCACCAAATGCAACTCCTGGTTGCCCACACCAAGCATTAGCTTCAGACTGAAAAATTCCAAATCTAGGTGCCTCCACAGCAAGTGGGTACTATATTGTGTAATTGAAAACAACTCACTATACATGAGACATCTTCTGGGATTGGGAAAGCTCGTATTACTTTGACTAAAGATCTGGAAAGCTGATGGTTCTCAATTTAACTGCTGAAAATCAGCTGCTAAAAACTAGTGCTGTTAGGTGCTAAAAATCAATGCCATAACTAATATATTACCAAGGATGTAATCTTGGATCACACAGGGCGTCTCACATAGAATTTGACACAAGCAACTAGATAATTGTCTAATGTTTGCATGTGTGTTTAGATAACTATGTTTAGGCAAATGAATAAACTCAGCAGATCTGGAGAGCTACTCAGTTTATCCTCCTGGATAGCTGAAGAAATGCCAGCATCCACTGATGATTTTGGCTAGATTGCAAGCACTCCATTCAGAGAGATCACAGGCATCTAGTGCATTTGAAATGCATTAATGTAATCTTTCTGGCCTCAAACGGTCACACCAGAAGAATGTGAATTTCCAAAATGCCCTGTTAAATCTTTTCATTGCAATTAATGGACAAATTCCTGTCGATAGCAACAAGCTTGGATCAGAGTTCTCATGAAAAAGACAAACATAAACTAAAGTAGACTCTTCAGTGTCTCTAACAAGCCCTGTGTCATACTTGCTAGTCTGGCAGATATGCTTTGGGCATTCTGGGTTTTCTCCAACGAAACTAGACATTGATACTTACATAACTGATTTGTGGCTCCTTTAAGGGAAGTTCAGGTACCAAACGCACTATTGGTTGTGTAGATGAATAAGGTATTTTTTAACAACTAATGTAGTTTCCGCAAACTACATGATAAAAGGTGTTTTCAGGGCCGGGGGGAAGCGGGGGCAAAACCTCCAAAAGCCCCACCAAAACCCAGCACACAATCTATCTTTGCTAGTATAGCTGAATAGCAAAGTAACATTGCACGTTTCTAGATGCAATATCTTTTCTATGCTTTCCAGAAGAATGCTGGCACCGCTTCTTGGTAAATTAAGCCTCTAAAAAAAGTCTAGCCTGCACATTGACTCATGGAAGAGAATACTTCTGAGAGCAGGGAAGCGTTTAGTACATTGCATCTTTGGCCTTACAATCACATTGGCAAAAGGGGACTCCCTCATACTCTTTAGAGAACCAAGACTTGTCAGGCTTGGGTACGAAACTGGACAATTTTGTTTTACATTAAGTGTTCCGCTCTGTCTTCCCTACTTCCCATAGCCATGTACACATTTCTACTGTATTTCTTCAGTAGAAACTACCTACATAAAATTAATCTTGATGACATCATGTGGAGCTAGTTAGTCAGAACATTTAAGGAGGATAAAGCACTTTAGCCTTAAGGACTCTTAAAATGAGAATCATTTATTCTCTGTTGTCTTCCGTGAAATGGATTCTTGCTGTTACTAATGTAAAAACCTGCTGCTAAATGTTTTGACTGTACATATTAGCCAGCTGGTGGTTCACTTCTTACTATTGAGTTGCCCAAAACTGAAATAATTAATTTAGGTAAGAAAAGTATATTGTGTTGTACCTTTTGGATTTGTGACTGCAATCTGTAATCACCGGGGAGTTTATTTGGATTTGCAATAATACTGGAATTGGTAATTTATAACAGGAGAACAGGAGCTCACTAAGCAGAGCTTACGAAACTTGGGAGTTTCCCAGGAGTAAGTTGCAGAACTTTTTCTAATACAGATGCTGTTAACAACTTACAGTTGGCTAAAATATTCATCTGTGTTCTCCCAATAACCTGAAAGCAAAACCTGTGGGTTTGAAAGGTCCCTTTCCAAACACTGGTATCCATAATATAACCTCGTCATACCTGCAGAGCAAGAAATAAATCAAAGCTCACTGCAGTCTGTGGAAAGGCTCCAGTTGACTTTAAAAACATTGGACTTGAATTCTCAACAAAAAAGGCTCCCTATACCTAAAGACATCTATTAAAGCCAATTTATATGACTTTTCACTGTATTGTTATTTCTATTAACTTCTGCTCCTTACTTGTTTTACATTAGGCTTCTAGAAAATATGTAATCACTGCCTAATATTTGAATGTTGTTGTCAGGCATATTTGCCATTCAAATATATTGATGTTTTATTTGATCCAAATGAAATTGATTTAGAAAATTAGGAAGAAAATAAATGCGGGGTGGGGGGGGTTGTGTGTGTAGAAAAAATGAGAGAACTATACAATACTGTAGTTCTCCAAAAGATAGCTAGCTAGAAGATAAATATTTTTCAGAAAATACTCATCATGTCAATCATTTTGTTTGTCTAACTTTATTTTTTTGGTTTTGCAAAACTTCCTCTCATGATCCGGGGAGACATTTATTTCTCTCTCTTGCATAAGGACTCCCTAGAGAATGGACCTTCTCAGATATGCAATGGAGCCAGGTGCTGATCCTTCTACCCTTGAAGAATACAGAAGTACTAGAGGATACTCTCAAACTCTAAAGCTCTCAAAGCCATCTATTGAAGACACTGTTTCCTAAATAAAATGCATCTCTATTTGCAGGAAAGGCTGTTTGATCTGGTGATATATTGAGTTTATATTAAAAAGGATTTGCATTTGTCAAGTTTGGCGTATGAAAGATTCAAGTACTGCAGATAGATGAAGAGGTAAAGAGAGTGGACCACCTTTTGAGAGAGTGGACACCATTTGCAGTGTCACTGCAAAATAGAGAATGTGAGAAACATGTAATGCAATAACACTAAACCCTCTGAAAAGCAGCTGTGTTTTGTTATTGTTATTTTACAACAGTGATGCATTTTCTAATTGTGTATTGCTACAGTTTGTGTTTTAAAGATACCTTTCTATTTTTTTAGAAATTCAATGCTAGTCTGTTTATGTACGATTATTCATGGATCTTTAACTACTGTTTAAAGATCACATTTTAGTAACTTGGTTCTCAGTAGCAACCAAAAATATGTTTTCTGAATTATTAAACCTAGGAAAAGGCATCAGCAATACTTAGCAGTCCCTTTCAACCCACTTGTGTCATGTGATTAAAGTTACTAAATGCTACCTCAATTTAAAAATGGCAAGCAGAGACTGCCAGGTATGACTGTGAAAGTCACACCAAGTGTATATCATAACTAACAGTGGAATCATAAAATGATTTAAGATGGAAAGGCCCTGGTGATCATTGAGTCCAACTGTTAACCTAGCATTTCCAAGTCTACCATGAACCCATGTCCCTAAGCACCACATTTGTTAAATACCTCCAGGGATGGTGACTCAATCACTTCCCTGGGCAGCCTGTTCCTAAGATTGACAATGCTTTCAGTGAAGAACTTTTTCCTAATATACAATCTAAACCTCCCCTGGCACAATCTGAGGCTGTTTCCTCTTATCACTTGTTATCTGGGAGAAGATACTGACACCCACCTGGCTACAACCTCCTCTCAGGGAGTTGTAGAGAGAGATAAGGTCTCCCCTCAGTCTCCTCTGCTGCAGGCTAAACAGCTCCAGTTCCCTCAGCTGCTCCTCATAAGACTTTTGATCCTTCACCAGTGTTGTTGCTCTTTGGATCAAGAAGACAGAGTCCTGAAAACAGTACCTTCAACTTTAATAGACCAGAAACTATTATTAAATCATCTTTTTTATGGCAAAAGGGAGTAAGAAATAGTGGGGCACTACCATTTTATTACTCTTGGGCAAATCATCTTCTGGATTCAACAAGCTAGAAGAGTTCTTTCTTTAAATAAAATTGTGGGAAAAAAACCCAAAAAAAAAAAATCAACAAAAATTTTCTATTTCAATGTATTGTCTATAACAGCAAGGATACAATAACAGATGTCTAGGACAGGTAAGGTATGTAGTAATACTTAATTGGAGGGAATCTGGAACTACAACAAGCAGAGTCCTTGCACCACACCAACCGGAATTTCCTTGATAAGTATCTAAGATGAGAAGGACAGTGAAATTTCTTGCTTTTTTTTCCTCAAACAGAAACCAGAAGCAAACTAAAGAGTTACAGACTTATGTCTGACCTGTTGCAAATTGCCTTTCATAAATAAAAATATCTTGAGTAGCAGTGCTTTTCGTTCATTCAAAATTTTTATATAAAAAGATATATATATAGAGAGAGAGAAGTTGAAGTATAGTTTAAGTGTTTATTCATTTTACCCTGAATGAATGAACTTGGAGATACCCTTGCATTCATTTTTCAAAATTTACATTTAAATAAAATATTCTGTTTTACACTTCATTCAGTATTAAGAAGTGTATATAATAATATTATCCTTGCACAAGAAAATGAAATTTTCCTGTGATGGTGTTGAAGAATTTCCATTTATATGCAGATTCTGACTTTTACCTCAATGAAAAAGCACACTTTTTTTTTTTTTTTCCTTATTTCAGAGCAGGAAAATAAACATCACTTCAAAAAAAGAAAAAAAAAACAACCCAGGAAGAAACAAAAATGTTAGCTCAAATCAAGCAAGAATTAGCTTCCTACTCATGAGCAACTTCACCTTCCCAAGAGGATTTTTTATTGCTTTTTTTTTTTTTTTTTTACCGACAGGTAAAAAAGTCTCAAATCATCCAAATTGTCTCCTTCTCATTACTTTCCCTCTGCCTTATCACTATTGCTTATTGCTCTAAGCTATATATTCTCCTGATCTCTAAGGCTTGTCACTTTGAGACCATACTTTCTCTATGTATAAATGTGTTTGCTAATTTTCCCCTCTCCGTCCTCCATGATAAAACAGGGGGCAAAATGTCCCTGGCTGCTCCAGCCCTTGACCGTAGGTTAGAGAGCTCCAGCTTTGATTTACTTTAACATTCTCATCACAGGACTCCTTGGTATTCTGCAGACATCAACTAAAACTACCCTGCCTTTTGCACTCACACATATGCCAATCAACTTCTATGGCGCTTTGTCTACCATGCGCTGGTAAAGCGACTTGACACAGCTGACTGCTCCACAGCCAGATCACAGACTCTTTCTACTGTGTTTTGAGCTGCTGTATCTTTTGTCATTTGATCACAGAAGCACTACCATTTCTGTTTCTCCTAAACAAAACTGTCATTCCTAGGTTTCCAGTTCGTATCTCCTTGCCTTAGCCTTATTCTGCACTTGGAAAAGCTGATGGCTTACTTGACTTATCCATGTAGAGGGGTCTAGTGCCATTTGAGGTACTTTAGGGTATGCAAGATGTCCTCACAGAGCTAACAAGGCTGGCATACGACCTCTGGGTCAACCATGCCTTTTTGAAGGGGCAACAGAAGGCTAGGCAAGGTAGCTGGAGGCATTTCACAGGGCATAATGTGTATTTAGGTGGAAATGTTGCTCGGAATCAGACATTCAGCTCGTGAGTCTGTTGCTGAAGCATGATATTACTTTGAACACTGGTACATAGCTCTTTCTGGCATCCAGCTGCCCCTCCAAGTCTCCCACACATACCCTATCCATCGTATTTACCAAACATCTGCATGCATCTTGGGAACTTGGAAACATCTCAAATGTCAAACATGTCTCTTTTTCAGTGAACAAACTCCCCCACCCCTTGTAATTTGGTGTGTGCAAGCTGGAGGTGAAATACCACAATGAGTCTGAAAGAACAAAAGCTAACCACAGGTGCATTTTTCTCAACAGAATAGTTTAAACACTGATAACCATTTAGAACAACAGAAAACAGCAGACAACAAGACATTGTAACGACAATGTATTGTTCTTAAATCCACATTTTTATTAAAAAAAACAACCACCACCACCAACAACAAATTTTGGTTCAGGGGCAAATAACTTAAATTTCCAATGTATTCATAAATATTTTTAGAAACAAATGAAGAACTTTAAGGCTCAAATGAATTAACATAGCATACTCTTGTTTGCAATTCTATTATGACAAAAACCTGTCATGTTACCTTTGGAGGAGAAAAGATAAGTAATCAATAAACTCTAACTCCATAGCACATAACGCAAAGGAACAAATGGTGAATATAATTATATGTAAGCATATTATCCCTGCCCTTAAGCAAATTTTGCTACCTTATAAATATAATTCATTCTTCATCAGCATATCATTCTTCTTGAATGAGAACAATCACGTATGATGCCATAATGAGCCATGTAAAGCAGCCTAAGACTGACCATAGTGAGATGTTGATGGGATATATTCATAACAAAGTCTAATTTATCTAATAGCAAATGTTTGGCCTACAAGTATGTATTTTTGAAAAGACCAAACCTTTCTATACCCACGGTGAAGATGCTATTAAGGCATTTTAGTTTTTAGTGATTTTTATTTTTTTTTAAATTATTCTTAATTTAAAAAAAAAACAGTGAGAACTAAGAGACCAGGGCAAGAAAGTTTTGACTCTGCTTTTCCAGGAGAAATGATAGAAAAATGTACCATTTTCAAAAAACTATAAAAATCCCCACCTGTATGTGCTGCTAGGGAACACCTGACTCTGGTTAATCAATAACTTCTAGTAAAACTACCTACAACAGTATGTAGTAGTCAGAAAGAGGAGGGAAAATGGGCTGCAAACTGGGGTGTTAATCATACAAAGCAACCCAGGTATTTAAGAAGTGGTAAGGAAACAGTATCTTGGTTAAGTTATGACATCTTTGTTTTAATATTGATTTATCACTTTGCCTATTATAAAATGCTCACTTATGTTTTCTATTATAGTGTGAACTTTGAAATATTCAGTGTCTGTTTTGGAGCACAGAGCTTGTTCAGCATTGCCCTGCTATTTTCACAATGTGCAGCACCCTTACAATGAATGAGGAAATCCTCATCAACAGAATGGGCTAGAGAAATCACAACAATAATGTTTAAACTCTGCAGCACTTGCCATCACATTTGACTGGAGGCATCACATTTGACTGAAAGCAGAAAAGCTGAAATACCATAGAATAGGCTTATTCTGAGACTTTACAGAACCAGTTGTATATGAAAAAAACCAAACAACCCACAAATCAGAAATTATTAATCTAGGCAACATTGCCAAGCAGAAGAGAAATGGAGATGGATTCATGTATGCAAGCTGCAGAGGGACTCAGTGAAGAGGGATTTTTCTCTGCAGCAAAGATGAAAGACAATATGAATGTCAGCACTTCCTGAGTATCTGTAACCAAAACATGGGGCTAACCCAAGTCTACGACTGCATCTTTGTTCCCATGAAAGATATGTATCAAGTACCTCCAGTATGGCTCATCCAGCGTTGAACTGGAGCAGCATTACACCCTTTCTACTGTCACACTCATACTTTTTCATCAAGTAACCAAATGCGAAATAGGGAGGCTTGAGGCAGGATGAGTAACATCAGACCTTTCAGTCCAGGTATCTCAGTGAGGTAAACAGGAATGAGACATCGAGAATGGTGTCATCTCAGAGGTAAACTTAGTACCATTTACAAAAAGAGATGAGAAATTTTCCACCATGGGAGGTTGTCCTGTATTTTCTGTGACTTGCAATTGTCTCTGACTGTGTTGGTCACATGAAGTTCATAAAAGGTAGGAAAACCCCCGTTTTTTTCAAAGTGGCTTGTAAAATTCAGTCTGAAAAGAGCTAAAAGTTGCTCCTTCATATTTGACTTCATATTTCACTTTGTTTACGCTGTCACTGAAAGTGACCTAAAAAGTACAATAATTTGTAGGCCAGGTATCGCTCCAAGTTTACCTTTTCAATTCTGTATTTCAAAATACAAGTGAAAGACAAATGTGTACATATTTGTGCAAAATTACTTAATAATATACATAAATTTATGTTCATATATGCATGCAAATTGCTTAGGCTGTATTTTGTGCTACAAGAATGATTATCAAAGGATGAAAACATGCCTGTAATAAGAAAGGAGAACAAAAGTCGGTCACTGAATTAATAAAAAAAATTTAGGTCAACCTTTCCTCTTTTAAATCATCTATTTGATGAAATCTGGAAGGGTAGGAAACCTGATACCTGATGATCTTACATCTCTAGAGCAGATGGCTTCATTATCGCTTCTGATTTGAAAAGCTCATCTTGTAAGACTCACCAGAGTTTTCATTAATCTGGAAATAAAAAAATTTGAGGTTTGCTAGTATGTCTATAAAATTAGCCTAATATTGATTTTCTGGTGCATTAAAATGTGAAGTGAGCCAAGTTTAAATGAGACTGAAAATAGCGTACTGCAGCATTGGCTACTTTATTGTAAATCAAAATGTTCTAATTATATTTCCCATGTATTTGGATTCCTCAATGTCCTCAGTTGCAGATAAGGAGAATAGAAGCGTCTGAAGTCTTGATGCATTTATTACTACAGTCCAGCTGTGATAAAGAGCCATTAAAATCTCATCAGCCATATACTGCTATACTTAAAACACAGCAGAAACATTTTGTACTAGCCTGTAACATTATACCATTTCTCAAACTGGGAAACATTGATGGTATTCAACATAACAGAGGCCAAAAAGTTAACTGGAATGTAAAAGATGGAAAGGAGATAACCGCAAGAAAAGTATTTAATCTGTTCTGTTTCTGGGGGGCGAAACCTGCATCTGCAAGTCCAAGAGTGAGTACTGTGATCCTTCGATCCTTTTTGTGAGTGTGAAAAGAGATTTAAGTGCCGGAAACCTTCTGATATATGCACACAGAAGATGCTGCACAAAAAGGAGAGAAGCAATGTTTCCATACAGTGTGTCTGTAAATAAGCTTAAAAATATGGGGAAACACAAAAGCCTGCACAGAAATTTAGGTAGAGGAGTCCGAACACTGAAGGAATGACAAGTCCTTAAAACATGAAAAAGGAATAGCTCCTATTACCGTGGGATAGCGGCAGCATCGTTCTTTCCAGCTGTGATCACTCTGATTTATTGTGATATAATCTCACCTAACTTTAGATACCTGTGACATGTATCTGAGAGGCTTCATCTTCATTTCTTGTACAGTCAATAGAGAAAAGGAGCTACATACAAGATGTATCCATCTAACCTATTCTAAAGTAGGAAATATGTTGTGCCCTGAGAGTTTCTATTTCTTTCCACTGACTCAAGGGAGTTGAGACCATTTGTTCAGATGAAGTCATCTGCGTGCTGGCTGACATCCCCATTCAAAAAAGAGAAAGAGGGAATGGCAAAGAGAAAGAGAGGGAGAGAGGAAAGGAGAAGGAGAGCTATCAAAGTTGCAGAGTACCAGGAACTAGATGTTTTCTTAAATGGAAAAGGTCTGGTGTCAGGAGGGTACTAACTTTTGGTATTTAAATGCCATGTAATGGAGAATCATCAGGAACTGGGAACAACAGCAACCAATGTAAATATGTCACTGAACAGAGAAATAAATGGGCAGTGTTTGAAATACTAGTGGAAAAAGCACAAACAGGTTGACATTGGGACATAATTCAGAACCGAACAAGGTGAATAGATTTAACTGCCAAAGTAAAAAAGGAAAACATTAATATTATCAAGCCCGAGGAAAGCAAGAAAAGAGGTATATGTATGTGTGCAGACAACACGAAGGGCTGACTCTTTGGAGCCCATACAGCTCTGCTGCATATTTGGGTAAGAATATTCCACTTCTCTGTTAATATACACACTATTTTGCTTGGTGCTCCTATTTAATGTTTGTATAACTTTAAAATGTCTGAAGCTTTTGTTGTTTTGGGTACGCTCAGAAATGCTGGGTGGGAGGTGCGACTGAAGGTCATTTAACCCAGCCCCCCACTCAAAGCATGGCCAGCTGGAACCCTGTCTAGCCAAACCAGGAAAACCTCCATGGGTGGAGATCACACAGACTCTCTAGGTAACCTGTGCCAGGGTTGTGCTGCTTCCTAAATAATTTATTTTTTTTAATTTTACCTAAAGCTTTCAAACTGAGATTTATATCCATTGTCCTTTGTGCTATCATCTGGTACTTCCAAAGAGAGTTTGTTTCTTTTATGTTTGACACTAGATAATTATAAGAAATTATAACCAGCTATTCCATCTTCCCTTTTTCTCTTCTTGGTCAGAGTAAACAAACAAAATTCTCTCTGATTTTCTTTGTATAACAAGTACTCTATGTCCCTGACCATCCTGTAACTCCAAATGGATCCTCTCCTCTTTCTCTACACCTCTTTTAAAGTGGGAGTGTAAAATGGATGAAGTATTCTAGATGCAGCCTCAGCAGCACCAAGTTAAGGGGGGTTAAAATTTTTCTCCACTAGCTATGCTTCTCCTCATATATCCCAGTGCATGTGTTTGTCACAATCAGGCCAAAAAGCAAACTGTTCCTATTCAGCCGGACATCCACACTGATGCCTATGACATGTCTCTTCAGCAGGGATACTTCTCAGATAACTGCTTTCCAGCCTGCATGTGGCTTGTCACCCCTAGGTGCCTTCTTCTCATTGAACTTCATGAGGATTCTATTGATCCTGTCCTCAAATTAACGCAGGTTTGCCTTGATAAGCCTCTGGACCAAAGCTCAGCTTCCTCACATCAGCCATTTTCCCTAACTTTGTGCCATGTAAAAAGTTTCATTCTGTGTCACCATCCAGGTCACAGATGATGGTGCTGAAGCTTATGGGCTCCAGCACTAGTCCCCCTCTGTGCTGGGTACCCTCTCTTCAGCAGCTGCCTGCTGGGCACCTAGCCACTGATCACTGCCCTTTGAGCCTGACAGCCCAAGCAATTTTCTACCCACACAGCAGTCAGATTAGGCAGCCAGGGCATCCTCAGCTACCAAATGAGAACACTGTGTGAAATGGTGTCAAAAGCCTTACCAAAGTCAAGGTATATTGCCTCCACGGCTCTTCTCTCATCTGCAGAGCCAGTCATTTTGTCAGAGAGGCAATCAGGTTGTTCAAGCATGATTTGCCCTTGAATGCCTGCCGTGAACACTTGCAGTGCCTGAATGCAGCTGGCCTCATAGTCTTTTAATTTTAACACCTGCAAACTGACAATCTCAGTCCTGCAAGGCTGTTGAACCCCAAACTGATGTTGAAATGACACAGCCAGCACCTGCTGCACTTCAGGACATCATAGATTTGTATTCATTTTTTCAGAGTGCTGTTTCTAGGGATAGCAATAGACTCTGTAAGATTATACTTGCAAATTAACAAGCAATAATAGAAATATTAAATTTCTGAAAACCTCCACATGTCATCCTTTGGGGGAGTCTTTTATTTCCCAAATCAAGACCTAAAACTAAATCAAATTAACCTGAAACTACTGGGTAGTAAACAAGAAAGCATTTTCAGAGTAATTCAGATGTTCTAAACATTAGTTATGAGATACTGGTTTAAAAGCATTCCTTACTGCAATCTTATGCGAAAAAATTATAACATCTATTCATGTTTACAAGGGTATACAGCTATACACAATACACAAACATCTTAGATGGGTTTCCAGGTCACATAGAGGTATATTCACTGTAATGACTGTTAGTGGTTTTGTCAATGCCTTCATCTCTATTAAGATATTCCACATGCAGCATTTTCAAATACCATGATTCTTTTTTTTTTTTCTCCATTCAAAATAGCATGCTTTGAAATCATGGCAGGGCTTCCTTATAAGACATTCATTTCTGTCTTTCAGAGGCAAAGACAAACAGATCAGTTACTGAACAGTAAAGGTCACAGCATAAATCAATCATTTCACTAATAAGCTATCTTCAAGCAATACCTGCATAAGGAATAGAAGAACATTTAGTTTGGCTTTCTCTGCACAGAGGTTTTAAGAGAAAAGGTTCAAGATGACATCCTGATTCCCACCAGTCCTCTGGGAACAAACCTTTAAGATGCTAGATAGTTCAGAGCTAAGTGCTGTAACACGCAGGTGTCAGGCTGGCCAGCAAACTAGTTACATGTATTGTGTGCTGCCAGATGAAGGAATTGACATTTAAGTGTATTTGGAGCATTTGCAAACAAATTTCCTATCATCTTCTTCTGTTGAAGACAGAGAATAAATCTCTTTTTCCAGCTTTCTGGTTGTTTATATTTTGTTCTTATATATTTCAGACCACAGGACTACGCTAGATACACCCATGCTTTTGTCTCTGGACTCACTTCTGGTCCTGAGGGGATGCAATGGTGAGTTTCCCCTTTTCTGTTGTGTTTTACCTGTACCTATTTTTGTTCACTTCTTTCTCTGTTTGTCTGCTTCTGCACGTATGATGGTGTTCTGGGTATGCAGTCACAACTACTCCTATCACACAAGTGATTATAATAGTTAATTCTATCAGAGAGTATCCTTATCATTCAAATACCATTATTTAGTAACAGCTGTCATTTTCCAGTACCTGGAACAGTAGAAGATGTACCTGGAGGATAAATAACATGCAATAGCCAGAGAGGAGGAAGAAAGACTGAAAGCCAGAAGCTGCCACAAAAAGAATTTGCACTTTATTAAGTGTATGTGTTATTAAGCAATACTTTTCTTCCTCTTCTGAAAGTTATGAGTAAAGCCGGCTGGAAATCATGCACATGCCAGAAGAAAGCAGCATAAAATCTCTCTCCAGCCTAAAAGGCAGCATTGTCTTGCCAACAGGAAGAAGATGTAGTCTTAAGAGGAGGAATGAGGTATCACTGAGCTGAACTGTTATTCACAGTTGTTAGGTATGACACAAGAATATCATTGGTTTTTCAGCTCTGTATAGAAATACAATAAATATCAAGCATTTGACAACTGAAAAAAAAAATCTAATAGAAAAACTGTATTTCAAGTCCTTACCTACAGAACTGATAGTCACAGAATCATAGATTTGCTTAGGATGGAGAAGACCATTAAGATCTTCAAGTCCAACTGTTAACCTAACACTGCCAAGTCCACCACAACGATTGCTCCTAAGTGCCACATTTATATGTCTTTTAAATACCTCCAGGGATGGTGACTCAGCCACTTCCCTGGGCAGCTTGTTCCAATGCTTGACAACCCTTTTTGTAAGGAAATTTTTCCTGATATCTAATCTAAACCTCTGCTGCTGCAACTTGAGACCATTTCCTCTTGTTTTATTGCTTGTTACTTGGGAGAAGAGAACAACCACCACCTCACTGCAACCTCCTTTCAGGTAGTTGTAGAGAGTGATAAGGCCTCCTCATTTACAGATTAAACAATACCAGTTACCAAGGCCACTCCTCAACTGCATCCCTTCTCTGGATCCACTCCAGCACCTCAATGTCCTTCTTGGTGCCCAGAACTGCACACAGGACTTGAGGAACAGCCTCATCAGTGCTGAGTATAGGTGGACAATCATGCTCTAGTCCTGCTGGTCACACTATTCCTGACACAAGACAGGATGCTGTTGGCCATTTTGGCCACTTGGACACACTGCTTGGACACTCATGTTCAGGTGTCTGTCAACAAGCACCCCCAGGTCCTTTTCTGTTGAACAGCTTTCCAGCCACTCTTCTCCAAGCCAGCAGCACCACACAGGCTCTGTTCTGACCCAAGTGCAGGACCTGGCACTGAGCCTTGTTGAACCTCATACATACCTCTCCAGATGCCTCTGCAAGGCTTTCCTACCCTCCAGCAGATCAGCACTCCTGCACAACTTGGTGTCCTCTGCAAACTTATTCAGGGTGCACTTGGTCCCTTCATTCAGACCACTGATAAAGGTCTTAAAGAGAACTGGCCCCAGTACTGAGCCCTGGGGAACACCACCTGTGACCAGCTGCCAACTGGACTTAACTTGGTTTGCCTCAACTCTTTGGGCTCGGCTGGCTGACCAGCCAGATTTTTACACAGTGAAAAGTGTGCCAAAAGAGATGCATTAAGTACCTCAGCCTTTTCCTCATCCTTTGTCACTATGTTTCCCACTGCCTCCAGTAAAGGATGGAGATTCTACTTAGCCCTCCTTTTTATTGCAGTTTTGATGCAGGGCGTAGGCTGACATAACCTCAGTTACAGCTCCAACCTAGGTCCTCCTTAATGTTTGGTTCCACGTGTAGAGACTCAATCCCATTATACAAGGGCACCTGGGGAGGTGAGGAAGTCACAGGGCACACATGCCTGCTGTACCAGACAGGAACTTGCCACTATTGCCCCTGTCCCTTAAGTCACTGTGTTCAGACAGGTGGAGAGGACAGGAAGAGGGCAGGGAATCCTCTATGTCATCTGCCCTGTCTGCCTGTTGGGCCTGTCCCAGGCAAGGTAGGGTGTGACTCAAATCTCTCACACACACACACTCCCTGATACTCTTCAAGCTCCTCACTTCCTTCCAGCACTCTGCCACTAAGCAGAGTTCCTCTACCTGGGCACACCTCACACAGGTGTGCTCGTCACTGCTGTCCCACACTGGTTTAAGGGTAGGGCACACCCTGCACCCTGACACCTGGCTGGCAGCATCTTCCCACCCCCAGCAGAACTCTGCCTGGGAAGCTGTGTTAGTCATGATGGGGGCAGAGTTTAGAGAGGCCATGACTCTGCTGAGCAGATACAATCCTTCCCTGGCCAAGCTGGCAGAAATACAGTGTGCCCTTCTTGCTGACGGGTCGTGCCCTGTCTGCCGGCCCTCTTGGTGATGGTCCTGGTCCCTTGTGCTTCCTAGGGCTTCTCTTATACATGAGTATGAGTGTGGCTGCCACTGCTCCTGGACCCACCCAGATCTCATTAGCCGCTATTGTGAAAGCTTCATGCTCTTAGTAGCTGTTTTGGCTCCCCATGAGGTTCCCACATTTCAGGTGTGCACCACAGCTCTGCTGCAGATCCTGCCAGCACTGTAGCTGCTCACCTTGGCAACTCGGTCCAGAGGTTCTTCTTAACAGCTAAGAAGTGCTGCAAAACACGCTGAAGTTTAATATTATTTATAGTTAACTCACTACAGAATAATACCTTTGTGCCTTGCACAGAATTCACTGGCTATAATAGCAACCCAACCTGGCCTAATAAAATAATGTATTTGTTAATTTTTGAGATCATTTGAGAAAGTCAAGGATGAGTAGTTATTCATTGTTTTAGAGGTACGTTAGGCACCTTAATACCAGTGATACAGAAAATGGAGTGGTCAGTGCAGTAGTGGTACTCATGGAAACAATGTTAGTGCCAACCAGCCTTAAGTGTTTTTATGAACACTGAACCTAAGAAGGCCACAAGTCTGAAGTGTTTTTATGAACACTGAATCTAAGAAGGCCATAAGTGGCCTACTGCCACAGATCTGAAGAAAAAAGATCTGCTTTTCTTGATGAATAGCTGGGGTTCAATGATCCACTCTAGCTGTGGGAAGCTGGCATGAAGTTGCACAGTGGAAATTTGATACGAGAGCACTGTTGATTTGAAAGATCAATGAGGAGAGGAGGTTGTGGCAGAATTTCAGATGTCTAATTAGTTATGTTAGTAGCATATTCCAAAGAGCTTGTGTCAGATAAAGAATGGGCGTTCTTTTCAAATGGATCATCTATTAATCACCTGGAAGAAGGAGTAAACTGCACATTAATTAAATTTGTAGATGACTCCAAAACGGGAGGTGCTGCAACAACTTATACAGAGGTAAGACAAAAAGGCTATAGTGATTGAAAATAAAAATTGCCAGTCAGCATAGATTCTATCTCAAAAAATACAGGGGAATGCATTTAAGACAAATAAGAAAAAAATCAACCGTAATCCCTGAGAAAAAATGACCTGAGGGTAATGCATGTAATGTTGATGTGTAACACTGTTGCAGCAAGGAAAAAAAAAATCAGTTTCATTTCATAAGCCAAAGAAGGATGTAAACTAAATGCCCTTCCATGGCAACATGGTGCTCTCACTACATAGTATTTATAGGTCTAGACACTTCTACACCAAAAACCTGAACTGAAGGGAATTTATAGAAAAAGTAATAAAACGTGACTATGAGAGAAAATTAACCTCATAGGAGAAACTGAAGAGAATTCTTGCTTATAGAAAAAGCTTGGATAAATGAAAATCAAGAAAAAATGTGACCTTCTCTAAAAACATTACAGCATTAACATCAAGAAAAATGAGATTATATCTAAGGATCTGAGACAATGCAGATGAAATGCAGCCCTTGTTCCATTTGCAATTCTGTTGCTACCAAACTGTACGACCTCAGCAAAGTTGGATGGCCTTTATGTTCCTCAGTTGCTTAACAAAATTCATAGATGTATGAATATGATAAGAATATTTTCTTTGTTCACAAAGAAGTTGCAGGACTTTAATTAACCAATCTTGATTTAAATTATTAAAGAAATTTAAGAGAAAATATAAATAGCAGAATGAAAATACATGTGGTGAAAACCAAAATATGTCTGACAGACTTTCATATACAGAAGAACTGTCAAGATCTGCTTGAAATTATGAGTTAGCATCCTTGTGGTTCAAAGGTTTAGGGATATGTGATTTACAATCATTTAACCTCTGATTTCCATCTCTCTCGTTCTGGGACAATGGTCCTTTGCATATTCATCTCCCTGTAAGTAATTTGCATGAAGTCTTTCCATGTGGGTACAGCGAATGATATATTTGGTTCAAATATGACAATGGAAGACAAAGTTGCGAAACTCAACTAGAAACTTTGTTTTCAACAAAGTCTTAAGTCAAATCTCAGAAATGGTTGAAGCAGATGCATAACTGCTTACTTGAATAACAAGCCCTGTCATTCAAAAAATGAATATTCAACTCATAATTGTCTTTTTTGGTAGTGGGTGGGGTAGAAGATAGTATTTTTCAGACCGTGTTAATTTATTTCAGCCTAGAGAAAAGAAGACTTAGGGGGCACCTTATTAATGTTTATAAATATCTTAAGCATGGGATGCAGGGGGAAATGGCCAGCCTCTTTTCAGTGGTCTGTGGGGACAGGACAAAGGGCAATGGCTGCAAGTTAAAGTATAGGAAGTTCTGCACCAACACGCGGAAGAACTTTACACAGTGAGGGTGACAGAGCCCTGGCACAGGCTGCCCAGGGGGTTGTGGAATCTCTATCTCTGGAGATATTCAAGACCCATCTGGACATCTATTTGTGCAATATGAGCTAGGGAGCCTGCTTTGGCAGGGGGGTTGGACCCAATGATCTCTCGAGATCCCTTCCAACCCCTATGATTCTATGATTTACGAATTCTAATTGCTAAATCTGTTTTTAGCCTTTCTTCAAATAATACCTAAGAAGAGATGTCAACATTAACAGGAAAGTCTAACAATCTATAAGCATGTTCTGTGTTCAACAGTTAAAATATGACAGATCGATTGATACCAGCATCAGAAAAAGTTGCATTTATTAATTATCATAGCGACTAATCTCAAATCATGCTTTCACAAGGAATGTGGCCTTAGAAATGCTCTATCATCTGGGTATTTCTAAACCATCCCCCAAATTCCTTCCACTGAACTCTTTGGAAACAAAACCAGATTACTATTTTTTCCCTGGTCACACAAACTGGGATTTACTGGGGTCATTCCTATAAACTTTGAGCTGCCCTGGTTCAGTCAATAATTAAATTGGTAAATACAGAGAAATGAGACTTATTTGGAAGATAACTTCCCTCCGAGAAGGAACAGCACGGTAGTGTATAGATGTTAAAGATCCAGGGATAAAAAAAGCTGTCATCCACCTTTATTATTTAACGAACAATCCGCTTATTAGAAATTGTGGGCTGTTTCCATTGTAAAGCACAGTACATCTAGGTAAAACCTAAATCTATTTCCTGAAGACACTTCAGGTCAATGCCCCAGCACTATATAAATGCGATACTCCATTAACTCACACATGTTTTGCAAACAGAAGCTGAGAGGAAACCTTTCAGCTATTGCAGAACTCGCTGCACTTGTTTGTAGATGGTCTATTAGTGAATTTGATAGTGTGCTGTTTTGCTGGGTAGTCTAATAAAGTCTTTTAAATAGACTAAGTGGTAAGGCATTGGTAGGAGTGGGGTCTGGCCCTTTCCTAGGAGTCTGAAATCTGCATTGGTGCTTTGATGTTTTTATATCACCGCTTAACATTAGCAGAGAGCCATGCACTGTTAGCAAGTCCCTCCTCAAAATTTCCACCTCCTAATTTTGTTACTCTCTTGACAGCATTTTGTTATTATCTCCAAGAATTACTTGCCCTACTACATGGCCAGACAACTGAACTTTCACTTCTCTCTCTCTCTCTTTTTCTATTCCTTCTTGCCATTACTTTTATGTGGACAAACCATAGCCCATTTTTGAAGACTTAATAAGCTAAGCCAGTTTAGTTGTTTTAAAGTTGGCTGATAGTATGCATGACCATCAGAGTAAGGTGATCTTGCGACTGATCCTAAACTTCAGTGTCTAAAAGTCTTGCACAACATGAGTTTAACTGTAAGCAGCCTAGATGTCTTTATCATATTAATGAAGAAAATTTCAAGTGAGAAGGGTACGTAAGGTCTGAGTAGGAAAAAGAGATTTTAAAATAGAGAAGGAAAAACCCACACCTAGGAACACAGAGGTCCTGTATACAAGTTCTGTGCAGGGAAGACAAAAGTCACTCATTCAAACAAGAGTAGCTTCAGGCAGTATCTTTTAAACCTTTGCAAGCAGAAACAATTTAATTTTTTTCTTTTTCATTGTCTTTTTTTTTTAAATTTTGACCTAATAGTGTACTTATTACAAAGATGACTTGTTTTTCCATTTTGTCTGTGCACCTTATAGCCATCAGAAAATTATTTTGCTACAAGTACGAGAGGGTGAGGTCTCAGGAGACACCCCACTTAGAGTGCTGCATCCAGCTCAGGAGTCCCTAGCATAAGGAGGATATGGAACTGTTGGAACAGGTCTGTGGGGGGTGGGGGGGGGCGGGTGTCATGAAGATGGTCAGAGGGCTGGAGCACCTCTCAGATGAATACAGGCTGAGAGACTTGGGGTTATTCATCACAGAGAAAAGAAGGCTCTGGGAAGTCCATGTTGCGGCCTTCCAGTACCTAAAGGGGCCCTAAAGGAACACTGGAGAGGAGCTCTTTACAAGAGCATGGAGTGATAGGACAAGGGATGATGGTTTCAAAATGAGAGAGGATGACTTTAGGTTAGATATAAGGAAGAAATCCTGCACCATGAGGGTGGTGAGGCCCTGGCACAGGTTGCTCAGTGAAGCTGTGGCTGCCCCCTCTCTGGCAGTGTTTAAGGCCAGGTTGGATGGGGCTTTGGGCAGCCTGGTCTAGTGGAGGGGGTCGGCGCCCATGGGGGCGGGGCTGGAACATGGTGTTCTCTGAGGTCCTTCCAACCTAAATTATCAATACTATGATTTCATGTCTAGTAATTCTACAAGACTTAAAATGCAAGATAGATGTTAATCTCCCTATGTAAAAAGTAAAAAAACCCCAACCTTTAAGGCACAATCAAAAATACAGAGCAAGCAACAAACAAGAAATAATACATGGCCACAGTACTAACCTTTTAATTTCACATGGTCATATACAGCACTGCACAAGCTCACAAGCAGTATGTCAGTCTCAGTTTGAGACCTGAAAACAGAATGTCTGGGGATACCTTCTTTTGCACACCCATAGCACTGCCTCAGGGATGCACAAATCATCTCCACCAATAAACATTGTCTCTGCATTTTTTCCCCTTAATGCTGCATTTGTTCTTATTCCAGAGATTACATGAAAGGCTTCTCACATCGCTGCTAGTCCTAACTTAAACATGGATTATAGCTTTCCTGGGTATGCTTAAAGTAGTAAAAATAAATAAATGTAATATATATTATTGGCAAGGGCATCACCAGTCTGCTTAGTGACACATTTTCCATTTAGGGAATTTGTTATAAGCAGCATTAGAGAAGCAAATTAAAGAGATTAAGACATTCAGAAATTCCAGTCAAACCTAGAAACTGCTATTGTTTTTATGCTGTGCTAAGATTGTTTTCTTTCAAGCTGTGCATTTCAAGGCCTAATTACAGATACTCCTTGCATTCTGAAGTCTCTTTTGAGTTGAAGAGGAAAAGGAGGTGCCAGGAGGAAGCCAGATTTGCATACTGCATAATACTCAACAAAACAAAAAACTTCCTGCTGGTAACGGCCGCCTTCTCCTGCTTATACCTTTAGATGATTTACTAGATCTTGCAGCCTTTGATGAATACATTCATTGACTACAAGGGAAATAAAGCCCTATGGATTGCCCAGTGAGAGACCTTTGCTGCAGTGGCCTTCCTCTGGCCACGAGGTTTCAAAACTTACCCATCCTTTCATGGGACTAAGGCCACCATAAAGATATAGGCAGTTCTCATCTGTCTTTCCCTCACCTCTGATCTTCCTTTAGTCTTCTGCATCCCTCTTCTTGCATGTACCTCTTTAGAAACAGTTGAACAAAACCATTTCCTCCAAGGCACACCACTACAACAGTGATAAAGTTTTAGCAAGCAAACTACTGATGCGTAAGTAGAAGCCCAGATCACACTAGAGAAACACATCTCTCAGCAATGTAACTACATAAATCACGAGCACAGCCCAGGTGAAGGTGAGGATAAGGAGTTTCAAAGTGCTTTCTAAAAAATGGTATGCGCAACATTGCTTTGGCTTCCTGCTTTTCATTTTATGCATTAGCTGAAAATGCAGTTGATCCCCATGCAAAGGCCTGGCATTAGGCTTGCGTATATTTAGGTCCAGCACAGACTTATCCTTGGGCTAAGAACTGAACAGGGATTTCTCTAGTTTTATGTACTGTCATGGATTTCAGTGCATATGAAAGCAAGCAGTTCAAAAAACCAGTCACATTAAGGAAGAGAATGTAGGAATGTAAGATGCCAGAAAATCCAAATAAATCCCTGTGCTTTTAGGCTTCTCTGTGAACAGTTAAGCATGATATTATCCTGGTAAGAATAGTATTGCCTCTCTGGCTCTGTCTGGCTCTGTAGTTAGAACTGGTCAATTATTACTTTGGACTAACACTAAGATTTTTTTTCCTTTCAAGAACTATGTAAAATCAGAGAGAATTAGATTTCAGGTATACTCAGACCCCTCAGACCTTCATTGCACAGGGAGCATTATTAAAGGGCCATTTGGAAACTTGTTCCTGTTTCTCTCTCCCTTTCCACAGCCTCTCTTATTTTCATGACGCCTTGTTTTTGCATAAAATGAAGTACTGATACAAGGGTATACAGATTTAATAAGGAAA
>VZTU01011470.1:8764-36968 GCA_013400835.1 Zapornia atra
TCCCCTCCCCTCCCCTCCCCTCCCCTCTCCTCTCTCCATCATATTTTGATCATCACCAGGCCAGTCAACAGTGACTTATATTTGTTCCCTAATGTCTACTACTTATCTGGTCTAGCTGTTCTAAATCATGGTAAGATTCTATGAAACTACTCTAGCTGAAACTGATGTCTCAAGGTTTCTATTAAAACTTAATCATCGCTGTAATATGTTTTGGTATCTCTTTCCATTTAATATGATCAATGCTATTTAAAATACTCCGCCTTTTGTCTTTTCAATATAACTTATTGTATCTTTGGTTGGATAAGTTTTCACAATCTTGTCCTATTAACAATATTCATTTTGACTAAAATCCTTGGTGATGAGCTTATTTCTGCAATTCTCATTCATAGAATATACTCAAAGATTCCCTAGGGAACTACAGCTAGAGAAAATAAAGAATGTAAACAATACTAGTTATGCTTCATACTAGAATAATAATTCTTGTGCGGTTTCTAAGACTGCAAAAGAACATGTTATTTTTCAGAAATAATGTCTTGGGATGTAGATTATTTGATATTATTGATCTATCTGTGGTGAACAGTCAACTTTGATATAATTTGTTAATGATAATTGAATCATAACATGTGAAACACATTAGAACACATGTAAATGCACAACTACAAGATAAGACAGATCCCCACTGCATGTGGTCTAGAGATATTAAAGTAATAATGAATTAAATTTAAGAAAATGTATTGTAGTACTATTGCTTTTTGTCCAAATCCTGAAGATGGGAGAAGAGATATAACAAAATTAATGAAGAGGAGGAGTAAACCTGCAAAAATATCATTACAATAAAAAGGACTCTGTCAGTGATAAAAAAGATATTATTTGCAACATCGTATCAAGATCGAGAATGATATTGAAAACACATTTGCAATCTAAATGTAGATATAGTATTAATCCATGAGATATTATTGCATTTTATACAGATTTGCTGGAAGATTATGTGAAAAAATTACATGAAAACTGTCATTCCTTTAGTATAAAGGCTCAAATTCAACTGAAACAAAACCCATATCAAATAATAGACAAAGTTATGTAAGGAAGGAATATCAGACACACTAGTAAAGTCTAAGTAAAACTTATTTATGATTCAAGAAAGAAAAAAATCACTAGAGGTTTAATTATCCATCTGTCTCATCCTTCTGTCTTAAGTACTTCTGAGGATCCAATCATTATGGTATCCAAGGACCATATAAGCCTTTATTATAGGCTATCAGTGCTTTCAAAGAAATTATAAATGAAAGAAAAAGATGCTGGTAAGACCTTCCTGGCACTGCTTTGTAGATCTAATAAAGCCTGTTTCCAATAGTGTCAGCAGAGCTGATGTCTCTCCCATTACAAGCCCCATCAGAACTGCTTTGTGGTCCCACCACAAACAGTGTATGAGTGGTTCCTTGGTTACCTCTATTACATATTTGTAATTCTTGCCCTTAGAACGCGATCCTTGTTTAGGATCAAGCCACATTTTAGTACAGTCCACAGTTTACCGCACATTTTACAGCATGCTGCATCAAATACTTAGCAAGCAAACTGTCAGCAAAAACATTTGTGGATTTGTTGCACTGTTTTAATAATTGAGTCACTCATTTTCTGACAATCATTTCTGGTTGATTACATCTAGCTTGGTATAAACACAACACTCTATATTAACTGTTAGTCTAAAGCTATGTATTCTCATGTGCATGCAACTTCTTCAGGCTGCTAAAAGCACTTCAGAGGGCTGCTAAAACTTTAGCAATAAGATGACAACTTTTTCATCCTTGTTATATATTATGTTCTGCCAGTGATCATGTATATGTCCAACACATTCTTCTTTCTAACAGTCTTTTTCTTGTATTATCTTTCTTTGTTCTTTTTGCACTTTTTTACAGGCGGTAAATTTTTATCTGAAATCCGTTGTTTTTATTTCTACTCACATTTTCCTTGGAATGTAAGTGGAATGGAATAGAAGGATTACAGAAGTGATTCACACTCCATCTGTTCTCACAGCTCGATTGTTAGCTTCTGTTTCTGACATTGGTCTGTGCCATCTCCTTCATCTGTTTGCTCATTTTGTCACCTCTCTCATATCTCTTGCTAACATATTTGATACTATTGAAGCTTCACATGGCTGGAAAATAAGATTCAGTTACATTTTTGAACAATTATCAATCTATTGGTGATCTATACAGTACCACCATTTAACCACATTCTTGATTTGTTAAAACAGGGTTTCTATCATGTTTTTATCCAATGATGTTAGCAATGTGATTCAAATAAGGCTGATCTACATTCTTGTGGCATGGTATTAGGACATACTAAGCTGATTTGAATGCATTCCTTGATCTTTCTGAAATTTTGTCTCTCTATTCCATTCTAGTCAATAAACCATTTCCCCACTTCAGTACTGTCATCTGTAAAAAGTATGTTTTTAACACAGTTATAACTTAATTCTTTCTGTTGCTGTTAGCGCTCTTCAATGTCATTCATGACTGTAGTACACTTACACAACTGGGTGATCCTCGGGTGGATTGAAATGAACAGCAATGATTTTGCCAAAAGGGGTTCTTATCACAACTTTCCTGATCAAATGTCTGTCTTTTTTTTTGATACAGGAAGTTCTTTCCTGGAAATCAGGTAGTCAGAGCTTGAAGAGGATTTTGGAAGTCCATGGTTTTTTGTCTATCCCACAAAATGGGATATTATTATTGCACAAGTAATTGTACACTAATTTCATTTAGGCCAATGAGGAGGCCAGGTTTCCTAGGTTGTTAGTGTAAATTTCATTCACACCCACTGTTTGGGAACAGGGAGATCTGACTAAATAAATTTAGCTCCTCAAAGTGGCACACATGAATACACCACCGTGATTGGTGTTTGGGTATTATAGAATTTAATTATTATTCTTTCTGACATTCCTTATAACTCTACATATGTCTATTAACATAAAAAAGATAAAAAGTTGCTTATAGAAAACACAAGACATGCTAAAGAAGGGATTTTCAGTAATTTGAAGGGCTGAAAAGTCTGGTTCAAGGTATTTCTGGATGTTGGACATCTTTCAAGTACCATGTTTAAAAACCCAAAGTATTTTCAGTCAAGAAATTATGCAGCCATTATTATTTCCAGGTGCATACTATTAATTGATAAATAAACATGCTTAAATACTTGAATTTTCACTAAGCAGTATTCAACATTAGTCCTATAGCTGAGAAGCAAAAACTATGAACCTGCTACCACTGCATCCTCAATTTCCTTTTATTTAGAACCACGAAAATCATTCTTGATCATTTTACTTTAAAAAAATAAAAACCAAAAAAATCCCAAACTCACAGTAACACGCAGTCTTGAATCACAATAGCTTCAAAAGTGGTAGTCTAAGTCCGGAGGTATGAAAGAAAACGTGTAAGGAATGACCCATACACGATCTGGCAAGTATTTTACAGCACAGATTAAGGAGTAGAGGAGAAAGTTAATGTCTACATCTTCATGCAAGACTGCAAGTAAATGCATTTTGTGAGATCACACATAAAATAAAGCCATCCTTTTTATTCTCACAGACACATTCTTCCTTATCTAATATCTCTCTGTCTTACACTCTCAGTTGCATAGCAGCCTATATCAGATAAGAGTGATGAAAAGCCCAGTCCAGTTTACCTGTTGGGCTATGGAGCTTTGTTCTGGGAGGTAAAGAATGTGTGCTGGACCATTCTGCTGTTGAAGATGTCTGTCTGTGCTTCCACATTTTTAAATTGAGTGAAACCAGTAAATTTCACTAGCAGTAAAACCAGTGGAAATGGCAACCACCGCTGTCCTTCCTTGACTTATTTATATGTATTTGCAGATATGCATGTAAACATTTGAAGGGGTCTGTGCCTGAATCCATATGGTTTCTCCAAGTCAAATCTGTTTAAAGTTAGTATAAATTTGTTTATTTAATCTAATTTATCAGAAGAAAGGAAGTCAAACAATAAACCACACTCTGATTTGTCAATTTGGATGATACAGATCATTATAAGTTTTATTTTGAACAAAGACTTCTATTTATAGTTGATCTACTACTGGAAAAAGTTTTGTCCACTGACAAGATTATGGGCATCTTGAGGCACTATTTAGCCCATTATCCCTTAGTACTTAAACTGAATTTATGCATGTATGTTGTTTTAAGTAATTTTTGTCATTTTGAGTACGACATATTTCAAAGGACAAAATCTAGCAATGCAATAACAAAAAATCAATCTTTAGTTCCCCAGACACAGAAAAAAAAGCATGTTAAAGAAATAAACAGTATTCTTGATATTGAGAGGTTAAATTGATTTTTCCACTGTGAATTAATATCTAAAGTGCTAGAGAACAGAATATATGGTTATGGTTTTTACTTACTTTTTAATATTTAACATACAGTCCATTTTAGCAGCTTTCTGCATGCATAATAACAAGGCTATTTTCTTCTAAAGGCACAATACATTACAGACTTCTCTTCCCCCCCTCCCCTCCTTAATGTAAATCATTCTTGTAAGTAAGCATACAGACTTGATGCCAAGAGTCCTATAGATCTATCTAGAAACTCTGTACTTCAGTGATACTGATTACAGAAGTTTGATTTCAAGGTCTAGTCAGTGATATGGCATTACAATAGAAACACTGGACAAGTATCCAGAAATTCTTGAAAGTGTCACAAAGGGCAGGAAGACCTTAAATATACTACCTGAATTTCTCTAACCTAATTTATTGCAAAGAGTCAGCTTGGCATAGCTGCAATCACTTGGCAAGAGTTGTAGAATACTGAGGTAGATGAAAGTTGAATTTCCATTGTTCAGAAGACTGAAATCAGTGTGAATGTAAAGTTAATAGCCATATGCTCCCTGGACAGGTGCAATTAGACTGAAGTAGATTCAAATTAGTTATTGCCATCCAGTCAGTGCTTTACCTCCAGGATCTGTCACAAGTTGAACTAGTCCAGCTTGCATTAGCTACCTTCTCTGCTTTCCATCCATGGAGTTGTTACTCTGGATTAGAATCACTGAATAACTCAGGAAGGACCTGAAGACACCTCTAGGCTAAATGGTTGCTCAAAGCAGGGTCAACTATGAGGTCATACAGGTTGCTCAGAGTTATGGAGGTGGGTCTCGAAAACCCTGAAGGATGAAAAGAGACAACACAAATTCCTTGGGCAACCTGTTCCACTGCTTGACTGCCCTCATGGGAAAAAAGCTTCTTCCTGCATCAGATTGAATGTTTCACACCGATTTTCTCTCACCCTCCTAATTGAGTGCCACTATGAAGAGCCTGCTCCTCTCTCCATAATGACCTCCCCATATGTAGGGGAGTTTGTTGTCCTCTTATCTAGGCTGAACAAGCCCAGTTCCTTTAATCTCTTTTCACAGATGAAGTAGTCTGGTCCCTGACTGTCCTGTCCTGGTGACCCTACACTGAACTTGCTCCAGTTTATCAATGTATTTCTTGTACTGGAGTGGGGAAGAGAGTGCAAAATTCTAGATGTAGACTAACAGATGTTGCTTAGGAGGGATAATCACTTCTCTTGACCTACTGGCTCCGGTCTTATTAATACAGCCCAAGACTGACCTTGCTTGCTGCCAGATGAAGGATGCATGCAGGCATTCTGCCCACTGGCTCATTCCCAGCTTGCTGTCAGCCAGGACCCTGCAGGTCTTTTCTGCAAAGCTGCTCACCAGCCACACAGTTTCCAGCCAGTGTTTTAGCAAGGGATTGCTCAAAGTTATGGTACAGGCTGAAGAGCTTTTCAAGTTCTGTATATATTTAGGGACTATTTCTGTATTGGGCATACAAATTAGCTATAAAAGAGGTGAGATTGCTACTCAGCTGGCTATTGACAGTGGAATAAATAATACACTATAAGGAATCTTGTAATAAAGCTGAATAAGAAAGCAAGATAGTCATTATAGTGAAAAAGTATGACACCTCTATAAACAGCCAGTAGCTGGATGAACAGAGTAGACGATCTGTGTTTTTTAAACCTCACCACAGGTTTACAGTAAAAGGAGCATTCTCTTTGAGTTCTTCAAAAACAAAAAATGCAAAGATATGTAAAAAAAAATTAGGGACTTACTCGTTTGCTTGCCATTTGTTTATTGCTATTTAGTATGCAGCTGCTCATTCTTCAAAAGTTTGCAGAAGTTCAATGCCATATGTCAGTCAAACAAACCAATATTGTTAACTGGCATAGAATCATAGAATCATGGAATCGTAGAATGGTTTGGTTGGAACATCAGTCATGTAGAACCATATTCTCTATTCAGACTGCTACTGAATAGACACTATCCATCAATTATGATCTGTGAAGTTACAATTATCATATTTAAAATTTAAAATTAAAAAAAGGCAATCATTCAACCTGATAAAAAGGTTACGGATAAAATTAAAAACCACAAAGGGCATTCACATCTACAAACAGGTCCTGAAAGTTCAATAAAAAGTAGTTAATTGGTTTTGAAGAAAAAATATAATACTCTAACAATATTTCTTCCAACAGGATAGTAGAAAGCAAGTCTTTCAGGGTATATCCTTTACAATGTTAAAAATAGAATAAAACCAGGCATTAGTTTGTGTAAGATCTTGATGGAAAGTAGTAACAGCAATCCACAGATTAAATTTTCATATTGAAAGTACATCAGTGTTCCACACACACAGAGCATAATTAATTGCCCAAGGTTGTTAAATTAATTATTACAATTATAATCAATACTATATATGTAACCATATGTTAAAAACAAACAAACAAGCACACCAAAAAAACCCCAACCCACTAAAAACCAGACCAGTGAAATTTTCCTGCCTTCCAAAAGACAAAACACAAGTGAGGTATATTTAGAAAGACAGAACTATATTTCAGTAAATGCAATAGACTGAAATCTGAGAAAGTTAGGAAAACTACTGATTTTACCACAGACAGTCATTGCTGTTTCAACATATTTTATGATTCTGGTAAACCATATAATCTTATAATCTTTCATTTCCTTTCCTGTAAAAATTGAAATATCTCCATCCTGCATACTCGGATGTCAGCACTCATAGTGCTACAGGGTTTGCTCTTCAGCACACTTTAATAGTATGTCTAACAGTATATGCTAATGGTATTGTTGCTACTAGATGCACAATTGAATAATAATTATGTGACCAGCAGGTCAAGGGAGGTAATTTTGCATGCTGCTCTGCTCTTCTGAGACCCCACGTGGATTACGGCATCCACCTCTGGGGTCCCCAGTACAGTTACCCCCAGTATAGTTACTAGACCAAGTCCAGAGGAGGGCCACAAAGGTGATCAGAGGGCTGGAGCTCTTCTCCTGTGAGGAAAGGCTGAGAAAGCTGGGATTGTTCAGGCTGGAGAAGAAAAGGCTCCAGGAAGACCTTATTGCAGCCTTCCAGTATGTAAGATGGCGCCTACAGAGGAGGTGGAGAGAGAGTTTTTAACAGTGAGTGTAGTGATAGAACAAGGGGAAATGTGTTTAAACTGAAAGGCTGCAGATTTAAATAGATATGAGGAAGAAATTTGTTACTTTGAGGATGGCGAGGCCCTGGCACAAAGTGCCCAGCAAAGCTGTGGCTGCCCCCTTCCTGGCAATGTTCAAGGCCAAGTTGGATGGGGCTTTGGGCTACAAGTTCTAGCAGAGGGCGTCCCTGCCCATGGCAGGGGTGTTGGGACATCCCTGATGTCCCTTCAAACCCAAACTATTCTATGATCACCCTCAGCATCTCTTAGGAACAAAAAATTTCTGTATAGCCTCAGAGAAGTGAGCAGTTAAGGAATACATCTTGATAACTCCTTTCCAACTCCTTTTGAGAGGAGATAAAATTAGCTATAGGAACACAAGTTCCAAGGATTCTGATCTAAGATTTCAATGCCATAAGGCATGCACTGTCATGGGGTAAAGGTACGCATATAGTAATTATGACAGCAAGTTGGATGACCTCTGGCTGGATAAGAATAATCCCATGTAAGTCTGTATTGCACTGAATAACATCTCTTTGGTATTAAAATTCTTGTTTAAGTTAGCTGGTCTGGAATTGCCCCTCTGCATAAAATTTGCTTTCTGTTCTTATGTACCTTATACAATGATGTCAAGTTTGATTTCCTGCCTCGTACTCATGATTTCAGGTTTTGTTACAGGGATTCAGTTTCTGCTCTATTGAATAATCAAAGCTAAGAAAAAATTGAGATGAGAGATTCTGTACAAGAGAAAAAAAAGATGTGAATGTGAAGCTAACTAGCTTTGAAGTGAAGACACTGCAAAGACTGCTTCAAGAATCTCTAAATTCTTTAAGCCACAATAAAACTTGAGCTGTCTATGACATAGGTTTTTAAGTCTTTCCCAGGTTTAAAATATTAAATCTTTTGTCCTATTACAAATACAGCAAGAAAGAAAGTGATAGTGCCCAGATTATGAGTACAACTTCACTCCATTCATCCCAAATGCCTTGTATAAATCCTCTAGATTTGATCAGATCAAACTCACATCATCTGCAAGCTTGACTTCCATAGTCTATGCTAGGATAGAATAACTATACAGACTGATAGTGATAAAACAAAGCAACAGTTTTAACTATTTTATGGTCTTCTGTCATCACAACGTTGAAATTCCTTAACACTTTAATAAATGTGTTAAAGCAATACTGGTTGGTTGTTGAGCAGACTTTATTATATTCAAACTGTTAGCTAGAAAACTGAGACCAAAACATATAAAGTGATTTGTTGCTGACACACAAAACTTCTGTGACAGAGGGGAGACCCAGAGTTCCTTCAAAGAAACTGCTAAGGGTTATAATCATTGCATTGTACTTTCTCCCTGCTGTAAATAGCGTTGAGGCTGTGTAGAGGGCAGTTAACTTCAAGAGTGCATCCTTTGCAGGTTTCCAATGACTGTCTATGGCTAGTCTCCCTGTTCAATGAGTTACATTGTGGGGATGGATCACGTGCTGAGTGGGGGGTATCTGAACTGTACCTCTGTGATCAGACATGAGACGACCCCTAATAAAAAACATGATTGATCATTTGCATTGCGCAGCTCCTCTACAGGCGTGTCAGCCTAGATCCTCTCCATCATGTGTTTGATTCAGAGACTTATTATTGAGATACATAACTACCTCATGGCAGCCAGATAAATCTGAAAGGAAAGATTAAATGAACATAAAGGTTTCTGAGCTTCTGTAAAATTCATGCCTCTTCCTGACTATCCTCAGTAGATGAGGGGTACTAAAATCTCTCATTCCAAGGAGCATTGTGTTTGTCCAGACATTATGTTAATATGAATTCAGACTGTGAGGTACATGTAATCAGACTTTACCAGATTGTATTTTACTGAAAAGACTTGGAAAGGAATATCACCCTTGAGAGGAAAACATTGGAACATAAAATGTTAACTGTATTGTTGCAGGGATACCTCCTACCTGCTGAACACACACTTATATGTAACGTTAACTTGCTCCATCCTACATCCAGTCAGCTATGTGAAGAAGCAGCATTTCTCTTGGCATGCTTGGCATGATTCCTGGGAAAACTGCACCGTTCCCATAGCATTATTGTACAGCCCTGTTTATTTCAGCATACTGGTGTGATCCTCTTTGCCACTACATGGGTTCAGGTTGTGAAGCCAAGGAGAGAAAGAAAGCATTTCATTTTGTCTCATCTTATCAAGGACTGAATATCCCAGCACTGCTAGGGATGGAGGACAAAGCAAGAAGGTAGCAAACTACATATAACAGTAAAGACAGTAGAGAATGACAGAAATATTTGAGTGTTTGATTCGGTTTTCTGCAGGATTGCCTATGATAGCTGTAGAGTTCTGGAACTGCATGGGTATAAGATAAACCTGTAGACAAAGAGCAGGTTGAGGAAGAGTTTGTGCTGTGATGCCTTTACTTACCTATATAAGGTTCTGCTACTACAAAACCTGAAATGTTAAATTTAACAGGAGCTCTGAGATTACGGAGTCTCTATGAGCAGCTACCTTTACTGAACATATTTCTTACCAAATTGAACAGGTAGTGAGGAGAAATCCTGTCCAATAACTTACTTCAGTACATCTTTCCATAGTGGTATTCCTTATAAAGAGAGTTAATGCATCAATTTTGGTCTGAAGGACCAAATGTTGTAAAGATTTCTGTCATAATAGTTGCACTTGATCTTTCTGTGTGTTCTACATTCATAATGATGTGAATGCAAAATGCTAAGATTGGGATAATTTTATAATGAAGAAGAAATGTCATTAGGTATACTTTCCCCATCTGTAATCCTTTTAGAAATCTCCATTTTGCAAGAAAATCACTTCTAAAGTATACTCTATGTTGTTAATGACTGGCTGTATTTCTATAAAAGCAGTGAGCCAAGAAAGCAAACTAAGGAAGTAAAATTAAGCTGTGAGCTGAGAAAAGCATATACCTTTTCCCAGATGCCTTTAGCATATGAAAGGAGCAGGACTAGATTTTAGGGAATTAAATTGTCTAATTATTTATCTATATCTACTCTTCTGCCTACCTTTCAAAACCAGATTTTTTTTCTGTTTATTTTCAAATTCAGTTATTGCCTTCAAATGATGATCTGTTTCAGTCTTTTAAATTTAAATGTATATACTTTCTTTGAATTTATAAACCCAGGAAGATTTTTTAAGAAAAAAACCTTTATGATTTAATTTTAATGGGATTTAACTTGCTATCCTGTATTTTCTTTTGTTGTTTTTTTTTTTGGTTTTTTATAGCTCCATGAACCCCAGGAAATTTTCTTCAGAGCTAATGCTAAATATAAGGTGGTTTCCAAATTATTTAAAATATAATTAAGCCCCATTAAATTGAGCAAAGTAGGAATTACAGTTGAAATTTGTTAATGAGCCACAGTCAAGTCAGAATGGATTTCATGCTCCTCAACAGGCAAAACTTCAGTCAACACTGAAGTTGTATAGTATAAATCCAGAGTGATTTTCAATGTGTATATATTTTAAAGTATTAAAGAAAAACAAAAGGCAAAATGCTTGAAGCAATGTTACACATGTTGAATAATTACCAAAGGTATAAAATAACTTTGTGTGAAAGATGCAGGTTTCTTTAAAAACTCAAAAAAGTAACAATTATTTTAACACTGACTGTTATTGTTATTATTACCTTAAAAAATATATATACATTTGGTTGCCTAATTAAATATAAAAAAATAGCTATACTTTAAAAAAATCAGTCAACTTGGTTAAAGTAGAATTACACATCCTACTTTCTGGTCCCTTAGTGCCAGGCAGTAATATTTATGTTTCCCTTGAGAAGTGATGCATAACCATGGCTCTTTGCAGAAATGCTATATACCACATTATACTTTTTCTAATGCTTAAAGTGTTCTTTCTTGATAATGTAGAACATTTTTACTTGACAATAAATACAAGCCTTATTTTGAATTCAGAATAATTGCCTTTTCCTTTTACAGTATTCATTTCTCACAGTTCTAAGGAAAAAGGTCTCTATGGACCATGAAAATGAAGCTACAGACAAGTGAAACTGGTGGTTCTACAAGAACTAATGGGAACACTATGGGAAGGGGTCAAAAGACGCAGATAGTCATTGCAAGTTATGAACAGGGTCATGTGATATGGTTCCTAAAATAGGAAGAGTCTAGACCTCATGATCTCAGGATTATTTTCCATCCTTTGTTGCTAGCATATCTAGCTGATTTATATTCATGCTGATACTAACAGGACTGGGCTTAATGGAAGCAGTAGACTCAGTTTCCAAAATATTCTACTCCATGCAGGTGTCTATTGATGACAGCTACATCTGGTCAGCCCTTTTGACTCTATTGGTTGTGTTGGTGCTATATTGACACTAACATCTGTGACCACCCACACATCAGTGGTTTAAGAAGAAATTTACACTTCAGCCCTATTGTCACAGAGTAATCTCACCATGAAGACAGGTGGTGCAAACCTCAAATGCCACTTGTTTAACAATTTAGGAAGTCTGTTTAGGGTACAATGTCAGTGTGAAGTGTAATTGTAACTCATACACAAGTACTCTGAACTAGTCAGACCTTATTGCAGGAGCTGCATTACTGAAGCAGTGAAAAACCTGACTATCCTTCTGCATTGGCCTGAGCAAACTCTCAGAAGTTTGTAGTTTCACAGCTATGTTAATTTACATGAGAGAAAGGGGAAAAAAGGAAGGGGAAGAGACACAGAAAGGGCATAGTCCATACTACTGTGCTACCCATCAACTCAGATGTTTCCTGTATTTCATTACAAATACTAAAAATATAGAAGGTGCATTTCTGCCAAATTTGAGAAGACACTTCTCTTTATTTCTTCTCAGAATTGGGTTGTCTTAGCTACTTTTGGTCAGTTGTTTAGGATAATTTCAATCTATATTGGAGCAGCGTAGAGATGTTTTTACTGCTGATCAGAAAACATTTATAGTTTTTAAAATCCTTCTTACATTTCAGAATTTTTTCAATACTAATTCTCTTCTATTGCCACCTAAATTAGAAATCTTTTTCCTCCTACTTTTTATCTCACATACATGCTTGAACACAAAAAAAAGTATCCTTGGCCAAACTTATTAAGGCTTTAAAAAGACTGATTTCTTGAAATTAACATTAGACCTTCAATTAAATCTTACCCTTACATAACTTTACCCAGTTCTAAAATCCAGTGATTGTAATGATGACAAAAAAGTGCCTTTGTTTAATTTTTATTATTCTCACAGCAATGACAAAACAATCCCTCTATACAACCCCTCTATAGGAATGTTCAGTCAATTGAATGCCATCATTGATTTGTTCTGATAAAGTTTCTATTTATTTGTGGTGTTATTTATTATGGAGGCCTTCATATACATAGGTAGGTAGATGGGTAGGTAGGCAGGTAGTTTCGTTGTTATTTACAATCCTTTTTGTCTACCTAATTTTATCTGGTGTTCAGAAAACCATCCAGTTTTCAGAGAACTCCTACCACTGTTCTTCAAAAAAACACAATTTAATTGTTATACAGCCAAAATTCTCAGTGTGATAACACTGTAAGAATATTCATATTAATATTCTGAGATCAATTACTTCAAGGCTAAAGTAATAATTATTTTACAGAGTAAAATAAACATTTCAGTATAAAGTATATTTGTATCTGTTGCTCTGAATAAATTATTAGCACAAGCTTCCAATTAATCTGTTTGATCTTGCAGATTCAGGGAATCAACTTGAAAAAAACCCCATAAACACAACAGCAGATCTTCTTTTCTAACCTACTCTGTTTCTACTCCATGTATCTAAAAAACTCACCATTAATTTTTTTTTCTAAGCTATGTTCTTAAGACAATAAATTCTTCAGACCATAAATTCTTTATTTCTTGATCTAATAATAATGGAATTTATGATATATTTATTCAAGCAGAGTACGTATCCTTGAGAACATTCTTGTCATTAATTATAAATGCTGAATACACAGCACAGTACACATCCAAAAGTGGTTGAGTCAAACCAATTAGGATTTTCTTTTATTTGATGTCAGTAAACTTTTACCAAAGGCAATCACTATTAATAGTCAGGTCTATTAAAATAATTTTAATTTTCCAGCCAGACTGCACTTACGAAGCACACTTGGGCATGAAGTATTTAGAATGGGAAAAATCTGGTTAGGGAGGACTACTGAGGCATATGTTCTTATTAAAACATATGATTACCAAAATATTTAATTTGTCTTCAATTATTTGGACTGGCTTCACAATTATTCAATACAGATTGACATCTTAGTTCTTTTCCTCAGAGCATTTGATAACTGGCTATCGCTTACCTAATATCTTCAAAGAACAAAGAAACAAAGAGAAGACAAGAACTTTACTTCTCTAGAGTATAGAACTATATGCAGTAAAGGAAAATAAATCTGTTCAGCCAACAGGACTTAGGATTCAGTACAAGACTGTGGAAAAAGAAAGATGGACCATTAGAAATAACATTGCCTTCTGCTCCTGGACAAGAATGCATTTATTCATGGGATCATTGGACTATTCCGGTTGGGAGAGACATCAGATTTCTAGTTCAATGTCCTATTCAAAGAAGGGCCAGCTATGAAATCAGACAAAATTTCTGACCGTTCAATTCAAGTCTTCAATACCTTAAAGAAAGGAAAGACCACCACTCTGTTGCACTGCCTGACTGCATCAGGAAGAAATTTCTTCTTATATTAGTCTGAACCTCTCTTGTTTCAATTTATGTCTGTTGTCTCTTATCCTTCTGTCTATGAAGACGTTGGCTTCAACATCTTGATAACCTTCCCACAGGTTTTGGTGAGCTGCTATTTGGTCCATCAGAAGCCATCTCTGTTCCAGGCTGAACAAGTTTAACTGCTGCAGCCTCCCTTCACAGAGCAAGTGCTTCAGCTCCCAAACATCAGCATGGCAGGACTCATCCCCATTTATTACAGAACCATAGAATGGTTTGGGACCTTCAGTAACCATCTAGTTCCAACTCTCTGCTGTGGACTGCGACATTTTTCACTAGATCAAGTCGCTAAAATCCCCATCTAACCTGACTTTGAACATTTCCAATGATGGGACACCCACAGCTTCTCTAGGTGACCTATTCCAGTGTCTTACTGACCTCAGAGTAAATAATTTCTTACCCTTTTAGTTTAAAATCACTACCCCTTGTTCTGTGACAAAAGAGCCTAGTAAAATCTCTGTCTTTCATATAAGCCTCCTTTAAGTACCGAAAGACAACAATAGAGTTTCCCCAGAGCTTTCTCTTTGCCAGGCTAAACCACCCTAACTCTCTCAGCCTTTCTTGGTAGGAGAATGTCTGTCTTTTAATAGGGCACCCACAATGGACACACTACTCCTGTGGTGATCTGGCAGTAGTTTAGAGGGGGGCAATTACTTCACCCTGAAGTACTACTATTCAGCTTAGGTTTTTCTAATATTTTCTGAGTGGGTATTCTTTTCCCTATAGCACTAATAAAGATATGTTTCCTCTGACTCTGTGCTATGGCCCCTAAATTCTCTCATGCAGTGATAAATGTGTTTTATGTCCTCTATTTTTTAACTAAGGAAAAGGCAACACATGCCATGGGTAGTTTGGAGATACGTATAAACGAATTGACCACATTTTTAATGAATGCTGGTTTAATCTATAGTATTTCATTCTCAGCACAGCCTAGATCACATTCAAAGATGATATTTCTAACTTTAACAAATTTGACCAAACCAGATATGCATAGCAGCTGAAAGAGCAGAAGAATGTAACAGGAAAAGCATCAAGGAATAAGAATAAGAAAAAGAAATCCCAGCTGTAGCTATATAATCTTTAGTTCTAGGAAAGTACATCATTCACCTTTCCAACACAAGGAAAAAAGCCTCTTGCGATCATCCTGTTCATTGTCGGAGCTGATCATGAGATAAATCCTAATCCTAACTGAGAAAATCACAGAGACATTTATAAAAGCTGAAACTACTGTTAAGACTCAAGACCTCAACTTTTTGGTAATTGTATAATGTATGGATAGCGTAGTTCTTGTCAGAAGCTGTATTTCTGCATCAGACAAAATAGCAGGATACCTAAACCAGCAACAACCTTGCTCTTCTTCAATGTCTCCACCAAGCACATTATAGATTAAGGGGACATTCCCCTATATGGGGAGGGGGATGGGAAGGCTGGAAACATGAAATTAACTCAAGTTTCTGGAAAACAGTGAGTTCAAAAACAATTTTCACCTACGAAGTGTGTACCATCAGCATAATATCTGCCTATCACCTGATTTGAGTTGTGAACCCAGACATAGTTTGCTATTCATATAGTTCAATATAACAAAGAAACACAGGATACAATATGTTCCTACAGTATAAAAAATCTGTTATAAGTAACTAGTAAGTGTGTCATGCCACACTATTTTTGGTTTGGCATATGTAAACAAACAACTCTTATTTTTGTTCTCCATACAGAAAAATGATTGTTTGAACCTGAATAAAATTACTTCAGAAAAAAAGTTACCATTTTTTAACATGGAAAATTATTTTTTTAATGAACAGTAGTTTATCACTAATAAAGAATTTTTTTTTTGCTTGACCCAAACTTCAATATCTTCTTTGGTATTCAAGCTTTAAAATAAAGTTAAATTGAAAAAGTCCATTTAGAAACTTAAACAATATTCCAAAGTCTGTAGAAGGTAATTTGTGCCTTGCTCATCTCCTTACTGCATCCTTGGGATACATCAAACTGTTTAGTCAGTTCCTAAATTTGGAGTGAAAACAAATGTTTAATACTGACATTTAGAAATATTCCTCAGTACCTGATTGATATTTTCTCCTTTCTTTGTTATGTATCTCCCAATAAATGAGACAGTCATGTTGTGATAGATGATTAATTCTCTAATTTTCATGTAAAAAATGTAGGAGAAAAAACCCTTCACTTCTAGACATAGGCTGTGCTTGACATATTCCCTCTTCGTAGAAATGAGAAGAGTTAAAGAGTAAAAAATTATCTGCTCTTGACTGAAGATTGTGAAGATCCAAGGACATCAGTAGTAGAAATACATAGGAAAGTGGACATAAGACCAATCTTTTAACTTAAAAAAATTGTATATTTTATCAATATTTTCCTTTAGATGAAGGGTGAGAGAAGATCAATGCATAACTTCCTTAATGCATTTTTTTAAGTTCATAGAAATCATTTTATATAAAAACTTAACAGGAAGAGAACGCTGTAGCTCATTTTGAGAAATGCTAGAGAATCTTTTAGACTACATGCTGTTAATTCTACAGCACACAGGCAGATTTCAACAAATTTTTATCCTGGACCAATTTCTTATCCTGTTTCTCAAAATTTATCTAATTTCTTTCAGATACTGTGAAATTAACTCCCACTACTCAAGACTGCAGTAAAAAAGTGTCATTCCAAACTACAGCATGTCTCTTCTGAGAGGCATATTTTTATGAACTTGAAGCTGATGGGCTGAAACAGGCAATAATTGATACATTTTTTTGTGCATTTACATTTGAAACATAGGGCAAATAATTGAATTGGCCTCCTACATTGATGCTGATAGATATCTATTATGACAGAAAAACACATTATATAAAGTTACCTACATTTATGAAGTTAAGTATTCCAGAGAGTTCCACATTTTCCTTCTGTTGTTGGACTGATGCAGTGAAGTTTAACTGTTCTACAGGTAAAAACCCTTTCTTCTGATTTTCAGCCTAGTGCATTTACATCCTTTGCAGTTGGAAGATAATGAAAATACTAACTGATACTGCTATTTAGAATTTCTGCTTTCTTGGTATTTACCTTCATGGGTTTGGAGAGAATATTCATTTGAGCAGGCCACATGAGCCAAAGCTGGTTTTGCTTTTTTTCTTTTTTTTTTTTCCTTTGATAAGTTTTCTGATGCCCATAGTACAGTAATTTCCCCTGCAATTGATGTAATTTTTATTTTGCTCAAAACTAATATATATTCCAACTGAAGCTTGCACAATCACATTTCAATCACATTTTTATTTGCCTACTGAAAATAGCTTGAATGATATAGCCTAGGATTGCATTTGGTTTTTTAGACATTTTTCTTTGCCAAATTACCTTTATAATTGCAATATTTCCATCATGTCTTTCATGATAAGACAGAAAAGTCAACAACACGTTATTTTTCTGTTGAAGATGAGAAATGTAAAACTAAGTTACTTTATAACACTGTTGTCCTTTTACAAAAATGTAACACAGAATAACTGTACATAATGTCTGTGAACATATTCACAGGAGAAAAATAACTAACATTGTTGTTCAATTATACTTTTATGTTTTAAACAAGTTTCCAGATTCTGACTTATTTTAAAGAATATAACGCTAGTGAAAATGTCAAAGAATAAGAGATTCCAGTTCATTTTGATTCCATAATCTGATTTTAGACATGTAGCAGATTGTGCATATATATTTACATCTATATAGATGGTTTCCTTGTATTACCCAAGCTAAAATTATTTTACAAAACGTATTGCATAGCAATTATATAAAACATAAAATAAAGGCCCACCTTGGATGTGCACTTTATAGATTTTCAAAACATCAAAGAGGCTGTACTATAGCATATATGCAGTCCTGAAGGGCAAAGGAGTCCAGGAAGGCCAGACATTCTTCAGGAAGGAAATCTTAAAGGTGCAGGAGAAGGCAGTTCCCACATGCTGAAAGATAAGCCAAAGGGGAATAAGACCAGCCTGGCTGAACAGAGAGCTTGGGCTGGAATTCAAGGGAAAAAGACAAGATTTTGATTGCAGGAAGAAGAGGCAAACAACTAAGAAGGACTACAAAGATTCCATGAGGTAACGTGGGGAAAAAATTAGAATGGCCAAAGCCCAGGTAGAAATTAATTTGGCTACTCTGGTAAAAGACCAGCAAGAGAGAAGAGAAGAGGAAATGGCCTCAAGTTGCACCAGGGGAGGTTTAGATTGGATGTTAGGAAATAATTCCTTCACTGAGAGGATTGTCAATCACTGGAAAAGGTTGCCTAGGGAAGTGGTTCTGTCACAGTCCCTGGAGGTATCTAAAAGATATGTAGATATTGTGCTTAGAGACATGGTTTAGTGGTGGACTTGACAGTGCTAGATTAACAGTTAGACATGATGATCTTACAATTCTATGATTCTATGATATGGGACACCGATGTGATACTGTGGAATTTTGTGAAATTTCATCTAGCAGTGCCATTACAGTATTTTCTACACCAAGCAGGAAGTATCCAAAATGAACCTTGAAAAAAAAAAAAAATTCTACCAGGTGAAAAGCCTTTTGGTTTAGATTTTAAATACCAAATAGTACTCTTCAGATGTAGAACTTTAATACATTTCTTATTCTGGAAAGAGGCAAATGCAGCAGAAGTCTAAAGGACACTAATACTTAATCACTCAAAAAAAATTATCTTGAAGTCCATGTTGATAATTGTATGACCTTTTGGGAAAATACAGAATGTTTCCTTGTCTATGTTGATCACAGCAATGTTATTTTCAGGATTTTCCTTTGAGCAAGTCTATTATACTTGTGTGTTTATTTGGAATATGATACTGAAAAATCCCAGCACCTGGTATGTTTTATTTGAACTAAAAATAAATGTCAGCATTGGAAAATTAACCGGAAATTATTTGAGCACTGCAACATTCATTTTCTGCAGCACAGCAATAGGAATCAGATACTACTTCTGATGTTTTTCACCTCCCAGTTCCTCTTGCTCTAGTTCTTCAAATCTACAATAACAACCTGCCTCAACATGACACCCAGAAAAAAACAGTAAAGAGAAATGGGCTATCCTAAAAGAAGTTCAATCACAAGTATAAGGATTTGTGTGCATCTTCAAATAGAGATGCTAACTACAGTCACAACATTGATCCTGCAAGGCAAGCATTGAGAGTCTGTCCTGCTGTTAGCAGCTTCTCCTTATGGTAGAAATGTTCTATTGCTAATAAAATTCCCTCTAAAGAAAGTCTATTTCCATTCATTTCTTCACTCAAATTTAAAAAGAAAAAAAAAGAAATTTATTGATATCTTTTAAACAAATCTGTATGTATAGGGATTTTTTTTTTAATTGGAAAAAAAAAATCCTGAATGCTTTTTAAATATTCCAGAGAAACAGTTTCAATTATTTTTTCATTTGAGCTATACTGATGCAAAGTCAAAACTGTAGTCATTACTTTTTATTCAGAAAAAAAAACATTATGAAGTCTTGAAAATCTACAACTGTAAAAAACTTTTCCTGTTTTATTAAGTACAAACACATTCAGTGTGACATAATGAAACATTAGTCCTATTTCCATAAAATTGTCTACTCGTTGCCCAGGCATTTTGCCATTCTTTCTTTGAATTCTATGGAAAATTTGGCCATACATTCTCAACAAAGACACTCTGTATTTTATTATTATACTGTAAGATACCCTTCATGACTATAATGACTGTAAAATAATGTTTATTATATGCACAAAGATTCTTCTCCACTTACAGGTCTGAGAGGTTTCCAACTCAGTATAATGCACTATGTTTGTACATGGATTGGGCAAATTATGCTGTAAGAAAGGTGTCATTCCAAAAATCTCAGGTTTTAGAAAAATGCATATAATTCACAGTAAATCTGTGAAATCTTCTGTTAAGATCAGGAAATATGTACTTTTAACCAATTTTTGTCAAAGAGCACAATTTTTTCTTTATTGAAAACTGTGGTTTGTGGTTTGGTTTTTTTTTTTCTTTCTTTAAGATTTTGTTGTATGTAATCCATTGATGAGTATTAATATACAGTTGGATTTCCAAATGGGTCTCAGGTAATTTTATCAATATTGTGACAGTGCAAAGAATTTCACAGAATCATAGAAACCTTTAGGTTGAAAAGACCCCTAAGATCATGTCCCATTGAAAACCTAGCACTGCCAAGTCTATCACTCAAGCATGTCTCTAAGCACCACATCTACATATCTTTTAAATACCTCCAGGGACTGTGACAGAACCACTTCCCTAGGCAACCTTTTCCAGTGATTGACAATCCTCTCAGTGAAGGAATTATTTCCTAACATCCAATCTAAACCTCCCCTGGTGCAACTTGAGGCCATTTCCTCTTCTCTTCTCTCTTGCTACTTGAGAAAAGAGACCAACACCCACTTGGCTACAACGTCTTTCCATGTAGTTGTAGACAGCAATAAGGTCTCCCCTCAGCCTCCTTTTCTCCAGGCTAAACACCACCAGTTCCCTCAGTCATGTGACCCAAGTGGAGGATCTGGCCTTGATGAACCTCATACAGTTGATCTCAGCCCATCAATCCAGGCATTACAGATCCCTCTGGCAAGCCTTTATACCCTCAAGCAGATCAACTTGGTGTGCTCTGCAAACTTACTGAGGATGTCCTCAGTACACTTGTTCAGATGATTCATAAAGATATTAAAGACAACACATCCCAGTATGGAGCCCTTGGGAATACCACTTTTTACCAGCCACCAACTGAATTTAACTCTGTCCACCACAACTCATTGGGTCTGTGCATCTAGCCTGTTTTTCACCGCAAGAAGTGTATGCCATCCAGGCTAAGAGCATCCAGTTTCTCAAGGAAATTGCTATGAGAAACAATGTCAGAGGCAACAGGTAGACAACATCCACAGCCTTTCCCTCATCCACTAAGTGGGTCACTTTGTCATAGAAGGAGATCAGGTTAGTCAAGTAGGACCTACCTTTCATAAACCCACGCTGACTGAGGCTGATTGGGCCTGTACATGTCATGTGATGACTCAAGATGATCTGCTCTATAACATTACCCACCACTGAGGTCAGACTGACAGGCCTGGATCCTCTTTCCAGTCCTCCTTGTATGTGCATGTCACTTTTGCTAACCTCCAGTTAGCTGAGATCTCCCTGGTGAGCCAGGACTGCTGATAAATGATGGAAAGTGGTCTGGTGAGCACTATCTCCAGCTGTCTGGAATATGGAAAGTAAAAGACATACAAAATCTGGCATCAGATTCTTACTTTGCAAAGATGTAGGAAAGTTGCTGAGTCAGATTTGGTTCTCATTCCCCAAGCAACTTCATTGCAGAATTGAAGCTGAACAATGCTTGAAACAAGCGTGCTCCAAAACCTCAGAGGAAAACAAAAATTAAATCACTGAGACTTACAGTCATGAACAGAGGCAGCTCAGGGCTACTCAGATGTATAGACAAAGATGCCTTTTCCTTACAGCGAATAAGCTAGGGATAGACCAGGAGGGGCCGGGTGAGGAACAAAGATGGAATGATGAATAAATGGAGGAAGGGGGAAGCAGCATATAATTACAATTGATACTTCCTTGTCCTGACTCCAGTTCCCACTGCTCCACCACTCTCCAGAGTTACAGCTTCTTCTCCACAATGCAAGCACTTATATACTGTATATAAGTGATCTGGTTTTGGCTAGGATAGAGTTAATTTTCTTCCTAGCAGCCAATGGAATGCTGTCTTTAGGAATTAGCATGGGAGCAGTGCTGAAAACAACCTGATGGTTTTAGTTGTTGCCAAGCAGTCAAGGGATTTTCAGTCGTTCATATTTCCCTGCTAAGAAGAAGGTGGGAGGGTGCAAAGGAAGCTGGGAGGGTACACAGGCAGAGCAGGGGACCCGAACTGGCCAAAGGGGGTATTCCATGCCAATTACATCATGCTCAGCATAAAGGGAGAAGATGGGGAGGATCGCTCGGCTCCAAGACACACAGTTTTTGGGGGCGGTCCGGTTTTGGGACGGCTCTGAGCTGTACAGTCTGAGTTGTGCAGTTAGGTGAGAAACTGCATTGTGTAACCAGTCTCATATATTTTGCTATAAAAGTCCTGTTATTGTTATTTCTCTCTCTGCTGTCCCAGTAAACTATACTTATCCCAACCCACAAGGTTTGCCTTTGTTTTTTCTTTTGCCCTTCCCCTCTTCCCTGCCCCTACCCAGAAAGAACAGCTGCATAATGCCCAGCTCCCAGCAGAGGGCAAAATCATGACAAGAAGAAGGAGAAAAATTACCTTCCTTTTTAATTTTTTAATGGGTCCAAAAGAGTATTTATAGCTGTATCATCCAAAATGTTAGATTTTCATACTTTGTGATGTAGCCACTCACATTTAGCAAATTGTGGATAAAATAATAAAAGCTTGAATTTAAAAAAAAATAAAATAAAAAAATGCTAAAGCTTAAAGACATTTTCACAGCACTGAGACCTTCTTCCAGGGACTGTGTAAAGACAGGTTGGTCAAAAGGGAATCACATGTTCCGTTAAGTCTTGAATGTCATGGCAGCTGCTATAGGCAAACTAGCAGACCTCAGACATTTGATGACTGCTTCCTTTTCTTTTTTCCCCCCACTTTGAATATTCTGTAACATTAAAGCAATCAGCCTAGATGAACCAAATTTTTAAAATAATTATTTCTCTTTCTATTAAATTTTTCATAGGAAATCTTTGCAAACTATACTGGAAAGACTGAGAGGGAGACTCAAATGGAAAAGGGAACAGGTCCCACACTGTGTACTTCTTCTAAGTGCCCTGGAAAAGAAACCATCATCAATGATATGGAATTTGTCTTCTCCTCTCTGTAGACCGAAAAGACAACAGGAGTGCAATCCTGTACTCATTTAGGAGGGAAAATAAGAATGAAGGTACTAGAGAGAGAGTATATATGGAAACACTCTCTTTGATGGTAGCTGAATAAACAGTAATAAATTTACAATAAATGTACTATAAGTGCAAGCATTCAGCCCTCTCCAGACAATGTTTTTGAAAAAGGTGGTAAGAACTATAGAAGAGATAAAAGTAGGTTCCATGTAGAAACCCAGCCATAGTGTCTTGTTCTGAAAATGTTCTTAAATATTCAGCAAAATGTGATGTCAAAATGCATACAGGGTATGACCCTACTGAAATTTGTCTAATGCTTTTATTCCACAAGATTCTTAACAGTATTCAAAGATGTTCAGAGATATTTTCCAAGGTTAGATGACTGTGACATGAAAGACACGTTTGAATTTGGAAATGGTATATTAAAAGAAAAATAAGATGCTATGCGTATGTAGATGCTTGCTTGGAGTTTGGTTTTCAATAACAAGTGTGTTTGTCACCCACTAGAAAATGCCTTGCATCAAAAATTCTTGGCTTTAAACAAAGCAAAACTGTCCTGGAAATGTCATAAGAAAATGTAAGTGAACAGCTACATTGTTTTCCCTTTGCTCTTTTTTTCTTTTATGCTTAATCAGAAAATAATAACACTAGATAAAAAAGCAAATGATCCTACTGATCACTGATACAGTATCAGCTATCCATTCTTAAGTACCTCTGGGATAGCAGAAAGATATAACAATAATGACAGGACTTTATCGCAAAATACATGAAACTAGTGATACACAATGCAGTTTCTCACTGAACTGCATAACTCAGGTTGTACAGCTCACAGTTGTCCCAAATCCGGACGGTCCCCAAAACTATGCATCCTGGAGCTGCCCCACCAGTCCCCCTTTATGCTGAGCATGACGTAGTTGGCATGGAATACCCACTTTGGCCAGTTTGGGTCACCTGTCCTGGCTGTGTCCCCTCCATTCTTGTTAGTGGGGAAATACGAATAACTGAAAAGTCCTTGACTGCTTGGCAACAACTAAAACACCAGTGTGTTATCAGCACTGCTCCCATCCTAACTCACAGACATGGCATTCCATCCACTGCTAGAAAGAAATTAACTCTATCCTAGCTAAAACTAGGACAATGTAGAAAGAGACAATAAAATATTCAAGGCACAATTCATCTAGATTGAAATTACTAATACTTCAAAAGTGTCAGTTTTTCTCCATATACAATTATAGCTACCCAGACAATTATAAAACTTGTACAATAAAGGCATTAATTAGATTATAGTCTGTGTTATGATATTATGAAATAAAATGAAATAATATTAAATATTGATAAAAACTCCTGGTATGTTGCTCCTCTCAGTTATTCTGGATCAGATAGTCACATACACACATTTTTTTCCTTTGGAATCAGATCCAAATTTGAAAAAAAATCTCTGTGAAAGTCAGGCTTTTATGAAGTCCACAGTAAAGCATTCCTCATTATCTACATAATTAGGGGATATCTATGTATGATCTAATCTTTCAAAGCATCTTTTTCCATCATAGGACAGGACTAGGCATTTCAAAGGTGTGCAATTAGTCTGCCCTGTATAGCAAAGGATATCTGGATTATGTTTATATCTTTTTTTTCTTCCCCTGCCCCCCTACTCCCTCCCCCTTGAGCAATATAAACTGCTTCTAACTCAAATAAATAAACTCTCATTAGTTTCAGCTTTAGACTGCAGCTTCTTACAAGGATTCATTTTGCTTCTAAATACGGTCTTCTATTTGTCATGCAATAAGGGTTTTTTTGTGTTTTGTCATGCTTTTTCCATCTCCTCTTTCTTCTCCTGTCCCTTACTTTATATCTGAATGACCCATTTGTAAGTCTGGTGTGCATTTGTAAAAATTATATGAGGTTTTACATTCTAATAATTTTACCTTCCTCCTTTATCTTTTATTTACTGTATATTGTACTCTTGTAGGAAAATCAATACAGGAGGTACCATTCAGGTGCTGTTGGGCCCTGTGCATTCTCAAATGTCTTTGTGAACAGCACAAAGCCATTAGTGATGTATAATTCTGTAGAAATATAATGGATCAGTCAGGCTGTATGTGGCATCTGCTTATTGGACTGTTATAAAAACCTGTGATCCATTCTGAGACAATTTTAGGTAGCTATGCAAGGGAGTAGATAAACTATAGCTCTTCTCAGGTAGGTTATCCCCACTGGTACTAAAATAAAACACACAAAAATAATCTGTATAAATCTACTTCTGTAGTTTGGTCACTGTGTTCTAATACAATTTTTTTAACCTGTTGCACAAAATTCAACTTCTAAAAATACTTTCTAAAAGGCACACTGTTAACTGACTTTCTTCTATTTCCACTGCTTGGAGATACAGCATGACAGGAAAAGAAAGAACTTCACCTCTTCTCATTCTCTCACCTGCTGTTTGAGATAGGTATATTATCAATATTGTGAAGAATGGGTAGATTCTGATATGAAAACCAATTCTAAAGGAGAAGAAGAAAAAAACCCCAAATTTTTAAAAAGTTTCAAAAGCTTGAATCAGGAATAGAGTTTTGGAAACAGTCAGTTTCCAGACAAGGAACAGAGCTGTTCTGCATATGCAAAAATGCTCAAGTGTTTTCTGCTTCATATCGGTATTCTTCTGCTATTATGCTATTAAGCTGTGCAAAGTGAAGGAAAGTGGACATGGTACTAGCTGATTAATTAATCGCATGCTGTACTTGTGGCCATGGACTCTCAGTGATGACCACAGTTTCTTCCTTGCATGAAGAACAACTTTGAATGTTAATGATTCTGAAGTTGGCCTCTATCTTTCTCTTCCACCAATAGTTCCATGCTTGACCTGAAAAATCCTCCTAGTTCATCAAAAACTTTTTTAAGTTAGAAAAAAGCCATCAGATGAAGCAATTGTTGGCTTGGTTAATTTTACCAACTCCTTCATTGGAAGGTTTATGTATGGTTTTACATTTCAATCTTAAGGCAAGTAGGAAAATTTTCCTGTTGGTTGTTTCTTGCTTTTGTCAAGATGGTTAATTTGAAATATATTCATATGAAGAAAAATATGTTGGGTTGTTTCTAAAATATTTTAACTCACAAGAGGCTATTGAAGAACATTTCCTTTAAAATCCTATGTGCTGCAAAACCAGTAAAGGCTGAATGAAAGAATCATTACAGAATTGTGGTTTTCAAGGGGCCATACTTCAAAGGTTCTTTCTTCCCAAAATCCCTGTTCCTACAGCGCTTTCATAGATAAGACTGTAACATCAACAATATTTATTGTGTATTACAGATCACATTTGCAAGGCTCTACCTGAAAATCTCTTGTTACTGGTCTGGCTACAATGCTGCAATTTTCAGATGAAGTATCTTTAAACATATTCTGATCAAATAAAAATCATTGAGATCAATATTCTACTTAAGACACAGTATATTAATACACTCTCAAAGGAACTTCTTATGGAGATTTGCCATTTTAGTGAGGTGAAGTTATACAAGTCATTTATTGGAGCAAAAAATTGCATCTCCCTCTGAATCTTTAAGGATTCATTTCTTAACTTCAGATTTCTAATAAGGAAAACAAACCCAATGTGTTTATCTCCTTTTTCAACATGCCCACACACATTAATAATAAATTCTGCTTATAGAGAAAGAGTGCTTCCTTTCCTTTAAAAAAATACAGTACTTTTATATTTGGTATATCATTTTTATATTAGTTTAATTTATTCATACAAAGCAAGGAAATAAAGCAAGGAATAAAACTGCCAGCTCTTGCTTAATGCTACAGGGGTGTCATAAGGTGTCATAGAACTCTTCTTTAGGTAGGTATTATCCTTTTGGAACCTAATCTCTTCCAGCCACTGCAGAACTGCTTTATTGATGAAATTTTTATGTGATATGCTCTTCACTGTGTTCTATCTACCCTCAAGAAATAAGTGATAACATCTCTTAACATTTTGCTGATCATTATTTGTCTTGCCTGTGAACTCAATCTTGCTTTATTCATGTAAGATATTACTGCGATGTCAAAATAATTTCTTAATAAATGCAGCAAACTATGTCATGACCAATCTTTCCAGGCCTATTTCCAAGTTTTCCTTTCATATTAGCCCAAACACATTATTTCTTCTGATTTTCAGGCTCAGAATAATCAAACAAACAAGTCGTAGTATAATGAGACATGGAGTATTTTCTATTTCTTTTATTTCAATAGAAACAAACTATTTTTTTTTTGCTTTGCTGTGAAAGTAGTTTGGAAAAGTTATGGACAAGTATTGGCTTAAACTTCACAAGAATCCATCTAACAAACCAGCTTCTGGAGCCTTCAAACCATTAAAATCAGAATCAGTAAATTGGAATAAGTTACCAGAATCAGACACGCTGCATGTAAATTCAAAAATTACACCTGTGATGAGAGAGACACTCATATTACAACTTCCAAGATGGTTAAAGACAGACACTACTGAACAATGCAGTCTTAACTGCAACTTTTGTTATTGCTGTTCTATAAGATCTAAGTAATTGCTTCACTGACATTTTAGTATTATCATAGTAACAGTTCAGGTCTTATATTGAAATCAAGCTATCTATACAAAGTTTCCCCATGCTACTTAAATGCATCTTACTTATGAATTTTTATTGTTTTGTTTTAATTAAATATATATACTTTATGTTATGTTGCTATATCATATCTTATCATATTATACATACTTCCTCTCACAAAATTTCTGCCTCAGTAAGAAATGATCGATGCTCAACGAACAAGCAGAGAATGAGCAACTCCTTAATTTTTATTTTTTTTTTAGACCCACACTACTTATAAGTTGTTCTTAGAACAAAATTATTTACTTCTTGTAAGCTTTTGATATTTATCACTCTATTATCTGAATGCTCATTATTGTTTTGTGGTGTGAGATGATGGTATTATAACCACTGAGGCATAGAGTCATTACTGTAAATGGTATTAGTTATTCAGTTTAAGATACCTACATCCCGATAGTTCAGAGGACTCACAGTTTTACAATATTCATTGTTAAAATACTCAAAAATTTACAGTTTAATGAAAGAATGCACTTTTAATGAACATACAGG